>PNEQ01087164.1:30218-43803 GCA_003012365.1 Medauroidea extradentata | reverse complement strand
CAGTACTGTGTCAATATGATTTAAATGATCTTCAAATGTCTTAGAGGTGATCAAGATGTCGTCGACATATGCACGAGCAAACTCTTTGCACTCTTCTCCAAGTGTAATGTCTATGCATCGAGTAAATTCTGCTATCGCGTTGCTAATTCCGAAGGGCATAACACGGAAACAGTACTGCTTGTTATTAAATAGGAATGAATTAAACTGTCGGCTGTTGTCGGACAGTTTTATCTGCCAGAAACCCGCTGATAAATCGAGTGTAGTAAGGAACCTTACTCCTGAATAGAGTCTTAAAATATCACTTACTCTTACTGGCGATTCTCGGTCCAAAGTAGTAAGTTTGTTTATAGACCTAGCATCTAAGCATAACCTTACTGTGCCGTCCTTTTTCCTTACGCACACCATCGGATTACTATAGGGACTAGCCTCCCTCTGCACGACTTCCTAATCTAACATCTGTTGTAAATATTTCTCTGTGTCATGTAAATATCGGTTAGGTATCGGATAAGATTTCCTATGGAAAATCTCTCCTTCTCGAATCCTTATTGTGGCTGTATATTTATTATTCAGACCTGGTTTGTCTGAAAAGGTGGTTTTATATTTTAGAAGTAACTCCCCCAAGGCTGTTTGTTCCCTCGCAGTAAGTAAACTAACTTCTGATACTGTTTTCAAAATGTCTTCGGTAGTTGTCTCAAAACTGTCCGAATTGCCTGTCGTCAACGAAAATATGGGTATTTCCTTATATAGGATGTTCACAAAATTGTCCGAAAACTTCCATTTTGTTGGTTGTGAAACTGTAAAACTGCCTGGCATGGTAAATCCATCCACCAAAATTCAAGTTGATTTGGTGCTTGACTAGAAAATCGACTCCCAAAATTAACTGTCTCGACAGATTTTTGACTATCAAAACTGGAACTGTTTTGCACTCTCCTAATCCTTCTACTGTAAGAATAGTCTGACGGTTTACTAGCGCACTTTTATTTGACAATGCACCCTTAATCTTCACACCTGGTATGGGTAATATCGGTAGATTTACTCCCGAGTTAGTCAAACTGTCTACTAACTCAGCAGAAATGCAACTAATCTCCGACCCACTGTCTAGTAAAGTTGGCACTAACTTACCGTAAACAACCAAATTTACCTCTGAACACAAGATTTCTACTGGCATATCCTCCCTCTCATCAACTTCTTCTAGTAGGAAATCACGTTCAGCTTCTTTAAACTGAATAGAATTTATCAAAATTGATCTCTTCACACTGTCACATACACTTGTAAACTTATTTACTTCAGTAGTAGTAAACTCGTACTTACTTCCAGAATTCTGTAAAGATGTCGTTTCTTCTCTCTTCTCGTCAATCTCCTGCACTGCTAGTGGTAACGTAAAAGTCGTCGACCGGAGATCTACATCGGCAACTCCTTCCCGTTTAACAATTGCTGTTGCTGTTTTTCTCTCGTGATTTCTCCCTGTCTTAACCGCGAATATTCCTGCAGAATTTCATTGTCCGGAACGTACAATGGAGCTGATGGATTGAGCGGTTTTTGTCTCTCAAAATACCCGTTTCCACTCATTTTTGTGCTCATTTCCTCCGTTTTTCTCTTATTTTTCTTTGGACTATTTTCCGGCGTTTCGTGTCGATCTCCGCGTTGTGGTGATCTATCTTTATGTAACCGGTTATTCCAATGGTAGTTATAGTTACGTCGGAATCTACCACGACTCCCCCATTGGTTGAATTGGCGGTAACCATTGTCTCTCCTATACTCTCTGTCTCTCTCTTTTTCATGTTCGCGTTCGTCATCTCGCCTTCCTTGCTTCTTATCAGTTTGAACGGTATTGATCTTGAAAGCACACTGATTGTCATTACGATTCCAACTAATTTGATTTTGATGCTGGTTCGAATTTTGCAGCCTTTCTTTAGAACTGTATTGTTGATTATTTAGTTGACGGTGTAGACTATCTAATCTCGTCAGTTGTCCTAGGAAGTCTGTGATTGTCAAGTGTTCGTGACCAATCAACACAACCTGGTACTGCACCGGCATCTGTGCTGTCAACATTGTGATTAGCTCTGATTCTGACACACACATATCCACGTTATTTTTTTATTTAAGTTTTTCTATTTCACACTTGAAAGGGTCGTAACAGCAAGACATAAATTCACACAGTTCAAGGGAATGCGGATGAAATCAGTCGTATGTTAAGGAATTGTCAAAACTCTCCAATTACCATCACCTACTATCTATCTACTAATAACCTTTAAACTAAAATGCCTAAGGAGTACATGTAAGTTGCTGTCACTTACCTTTCAGGCTTAACCTAAACATAACAGAATAAACTAACTTTGGGGGTTGGTTCACTAGCCTGGAGACGCGGCCAATACACAACACCACGCCTCCAGAATACCTAAATAAACTTTATACCTAAATGAATACTGAGGCAGGGTGGTACTAGTAAAATTACTAAACAAACACTAACCTACACCATGATCTTAGATTGCCAGAGCCGTCGTCAATTAACAGACCACGACCGACTCTGACAACACACAACACAAACTACAAACATCTAACCACCCCTGCCTAAATAAAACAAATATCCTTCTATCGCAGGCCCCTACTAAAACTATACTCAAATTACACTAGTCAAACAACTATTTGGGGGCGTCCACCAAAAGACCTGCGATAAGCTACATTGTACTTCCTCAATGAAGTAAACCTAACCTATAAACAACTACAGACTAAAGGTCGTAGCTCAACACAGCTACGTAACCTAAAACACATGATAAAAAGGGGGAGGGGGGCAGAGCTTACACCACACTCGCTTACTTCTGCGAAAGGCAGGCTTACTAGAAAAACCGAGGATCTAAGTTTATGAAGTCCTTAAACAGGACCATGTTTCTGCCTTTACTAATTTTGCAAATCTTCAATAGTTTATAAAGTTACAAAAGACCAAGAAAACGGTGACACTTTTCATTCTGAAAGGAAAGACTTAAACAGATCTAGTTTTTTTTCTGTTTATTTAAAAATAAAAATAGTAATCCGTCTTATTAGAACAGGTACAATAAATTAGTTAAAGATTTTTATAAAAACAAGATAATAAAGATTGATTTGTTTGAAACAGTTGTTGACAATTAAATGCAAGATTAAAATATAAGTTTACATTTTGACTGGTTTAAAACAGTTAATACATTAAGTTAGTCCAACGTAAATTAGTAATTTGAAAGAATACTTAATGTTTTGGCGTGTCCAGCCACTCCCAGGTGAGACGTCCTTTGCCTCGATATCGAACAAATGGAAAAGGGCTCCAGCCCTCCCGTCTTGATAAAAACAATCTGCGACGTTATAAACTTGACTCATTTCATTGCCCGAGACCGCAAGTTCACATTTTACTTTTTATACCGAAACGAAATAAAGTTGATTAAATTTTAACCACAGGCGAGCTACGACATTTAGTTACCTAAATTAGCTATTAGACTACCAGACTGATTAAGTTTTAGGCCGCCTTTGCGGCCACATCTCCCGGAACCTTACTGACCAACCGGTCCCGTGACTGACTGCACTCTGACTGACTGTTTTCAACTACGAAGCTCAGTCCTAATATAAAAACTGGCCTGTTGACGTTTATGAACACCGCGTAAACGTTTCGCCGTACGGGAGGTTAAAACTTCAAAACACGCCTAACCTTCCCCGAACGGTGGTGAACAAACACGCAGCGCGACAGTACTGCCATCTGGCAATGACGTCAACTACCCCAGGTGTCCCAACCAAACACAGAGTTGAGGACGAGAAAGAAAACAGCAGACTATCGTCACTCGCGCACAGCTGTTCCTAATGTAGGCTATTATGTCACGAAAACTTGTGTTGTTATTGCAGTTATCTACACGATTCAAGGGAACGTGTTGGTACAAATACAATGCACGTGGCTGTGAATAACAACCTAGTCTCAGCGCGATTTACAAGCAGATGTACTGTGACGTTATCGACAAACTGCAGACAAGTGTTTAAACTACTGATGTTTTCATAACAGGGCGCACGTGTGCACCAAGGCCCGAATCGCTCTACATGAAAACAAGATGACCGCATCTTAGCAAGAAAAGCTTTACCATAAATAAGCTCTCGGCCCAACTAAAATCAAATATGTATCCGAACCAAAAAAAAACTTAACCTTAATTTTTATGATCGCGACAATATTTTAGTGGATTTTGGTGAATTATATTTCTATTAGGTAAAAATTTTCTGCTCTTTAGTAATGGTCAGTCATATTTTGACGTGCGGTGCATTGTTTTCAGCTTATTGCCGTCTAAAAATGTTGTTCTCTTTGACGAAGCCAGTATATTGAATAGTTCATTACTTTTAAGCAGAAAGAAGTACATTTTTAATGTAGTATTATACTTTTTTTATTTTGTTCTCCATAGTATTTGGCATACGGTGTGCGGTTTCGGCCTTATTGTACTATGACATTTTCGGGACAAATTCTGAAAAGAAAACAAAAGCTGAATTTATGCGAATTAGTACGAAATTAGAATATATTACGGGAAACGCTAAGCCTATTGATCTGAAATATTTTGCTGACAAGTGCGCCGTCTTCGATTTGTTTCATTATTTAATATTTTTCTGGGAACGAATCCCGGAAAAAGAAGACGACGTTATAAGCAGATTTTCATGGATTTTGGATATGCTATGGTAAATTTTGTACTCTTTAATTTTTGTCTCTACAGGTTTTGTCGTTGGATGCACTTTTTTCGGATTATTGATTTTTTCCGCATTTTTTCGTGATAAATTCCGAAAATAAAGTAAAAACAGGACGGTGGATTTTGGATATGTTATTCTATGAATTTTTCTGGGAATTTTGATGTAAAAAACCCTTTTCTTACAATTTGACCATGTTTTTTTTTTCGTATATTTCCCAGACTATTACCTGTTACCACTCCGGCTCACCGGCAATGTGTACTCAGAATTTTTGCGGGAAACTCTACCAACATTGCTTGATGAGGTTCCTTTACCAACAAGAGCGGCCACATGGTTCCTGCATGACGGTGCCCCAGCTCACAGCTCACGAAGTGCGCGCGATCAGCTGAATAACATTTTACCTGGATATAGATAGGCCGCGGTCCTGTTCCCTAGCCACCACGATCTCCTGATTTGAATACATTGGACTACTACTTCTGGGGTTATATGCGCAGCCTGGTATTTGATACCGCGGTGGAACAAGAAGACAAAGTCGTCGGCCGCATTGTCGTAGCGGCAGCGAATAGTCGGGACAACTTCGGGGTTTTTCAACGTGTCCGACGACTGTAGGTACGGCGATGTGAACTATGTGTCGAACATGGGGAACGTACCTTTTCTCTAATTTGTTTTGTGGTATGTTTTACAAAGAAATCGGTGTGATGCCATACATTTCAGCTCTGGTATCCCTATTTCCACTCATAATAATTAAACGTTACGTAATCGTATTCAATACTGTAGATGTATTATATTCGGCTACTTGTTATTATGTTCAACATCTCTTACAGCACACAACAGCGAATTCAGTGAACTTTACCCTACACAGGTATTACAAATACGTAATGCGTTAGTACACAGATAGTTCTCAGATAATTCTTACTTGTTGTATTGTAGCCTTGTTTGTAATAACGCTATTCAACAATATTCCTCCATTATTGTCAACGAGTGAGGTGGTGCAAGTGTGTCACGTTGCACACTGTTAGGAAGTCTACGGGTTCGATTCCCGACCCCGTCTATCATTATTTCTGTTTCCATAGTTCCCCTAAATCACTTCAGGCCAGTGCTGGAATGAATCCCTTGACATAGGTCGTACAGTTGTCTGATGTATTGGTGTGTTGCATTCCCCGTTCTAAGGGTTTTATTCTTCAGCAGTTTCTTTGATATCGCAGCGCAGAGTTTCGACATCAACTTCAGTATCTTCACACCAAGAAACTAGCACAGCGGGAACACGCTGGACTGAAATACTAAGGGTTCGAATCTCGACCAAGATAATCGGGATTTTAGTTTTAGATGTTTCCTTAAATCCGTGTAGTTGAATGCTGGCATGTTTGCTTAAAATTTCCATGGCCGATAATTCCTCTCCCAGTTCCTGTCATTGTGTCAAGTTGTCTCTAGTTGTCTCGCTGCCTGTGAGACCTAAATCCCACTTACTATTGTGTGGAAATGTAGCTTTTCTTTGGAATGTTGAGAATGTGTTAACTGTGTACGGGTGAAAATGCTACAGTCGATGTATACATTTTAGTTCTCTTCACTGGATAAAGTATCTGAGGACCGCAAAAACAGCGAATCCGACCACAAATGAGACCTAGTTTTTAAGTAATAACTGCCGAATTTCATTCTCGTTCCTGACTCCCTGCTGAACGTCCATATTACGAGCTTATTAATGTTCTCAGTGACTGTGTAAACGTCTGCTACTGGGGTGCGATGTCCTATTCACGTGTACCTTTCCCATGTGCTTACCGTTATTGTTATTTTTGCAGTGGTTGTGAAAATGTGAATGTGTGTCTCCATTTCCGTAACTAACTTATTGTTTGTTTGTGTGTTCCAGGCAGTTGGACAACAACCACCTCACATGTATAGACGAAATGGCAATCCGGGGCCTTCGTGACCTGGAAGTTCTGTGAGTAACTGTCGCCTTCCACGATAGTACCAAAAACTAGAAATAATAAATAATAAGCCTACCATTATTAATGTTTGGTTCAAACAATTTCTAAGCATTTCTTCATGGTAGGTAAGTCTTAATAACTAGTCAACAGTGAGACCAACTATACCGTGAATACGTCGATATCAAAAGTACAAACGTTCCAATTTAAAAAGCAATCGCTGCTAGAGATTTCAAGTTATCAATCAATGTGCATTTATATGTTTAATTTTGCACGCATAAGTGAAGTATTTACCAAGAAATTGTGAAATAGCACCATTTATTGACAGGCTAAAAAACTGCTATGTGTACGGTATTTGTTGCACGTGGTTTATACTTTCATGCATACTATTTATGGTTAAAAGTTGCGGTGTGTATTGACGTATAGATATAAAATATTTGTGTGGCAACAGTTTAGAAAATAAGCATAATAGCTGTTAAAAATAATACGGTATCCTCATCTTCTACACAATTACATACGTGCTAAATTAAGCAGGAATCTGTGCCGTGTTTTCCAAGTGTAGTTGTTTTCATAATGTGCTATCTTGCAAAATTCCAGCTAAAAAAGACCATGTTTCACTAATTTGCAGGCGTATAGCTATGAGTGGAAACTGTCAATTAATGTAAATTAAATAAAAATAATTTACATCTTCTTACATTCTTAAACGAATTAATATGTGTTAAAATAGCTTACTGCATTTTTTTTACCTGTCGAATTTGGCGAAGATCGTTGAGTAATCTCGTATGTATATCTTTAATTCTTAATTAATTTTTCAGAAGCGACGAGACTATACAACGCCTCTTCGGAGTTAGATCTTGGATTACAACCTGTCAAATTGTAAAGTTAAATTTAAATCAGTTCAGTTATTTCTTAAATATGACGCGAAACATTTACTGGCGCACGCACAGCATTAAACCCCGCATAATTAAGACCTTGGATGATGAACTGTTATAATGTTGGGTTTTAATCTGGAAAATAGTTCTGTAAATTAAATTAAAACAGTTATTTATTCGTATTGTGCTGTCTTAAAAAATGGCGGACACATATATTTCCAGATTAAATGGTAATATGATTACCTAAAATAATTGATATTTGGTACTGTTAGGTCATATGGTTAGTAGATATTACGTAGCGTCCTAAACAGCAGTTCGAAAATAAGCTTAAGACGTGATTGAAAACTGTAAATATCAGATGCTATTATTTAAGTTCCGAGTTTAAAAAAAAAAACTCGGTTCAAGGATTCAAGGTATTTTTGAGACCTACGCAGTCTCACACGCAGACACGCAGACACGCACACACTTCCATAGTATTTTATTTTCCTTTAAGACAGTAGACTAATCAACATCACAAAGCGTAGAATACTTTCAAATTAATTTTCTATTGTAGCTGGCGGTTGATTGGGCATTTCGCCTCAACGATTGAAATTGAAGTTCCCTCGTTACGATTTTTCTTAAAACTAACGGTAATTACAAATTAAAAATTTGTGTTTCATCATACTCAAACGGCAGTTTTATAATTACATACTTTACATTTTCAATTTAATCACGAATATTATGTTCTGTCTCACTAGTAATTTAATTTCTTTTATAAATACACTTAAGCAATGGATGATCATATATAAAGGGTAGGGGGCAGTGTTAAGGAAGTGATGTGTCACTCTATATGTAGTAGTTTCCTGTGTAACAATAGTAATTTAGCTACTATTTGTGTAGCTTCACATCGTTATAAATTTAAAATGCTAGTGTTGCGACCTACTCTTGCTCCCGGGTCATCAAACAAAAACTTAAGTGTCAAAACTACCTCAGGTAGGGGTTCAATACCAGCTGATAATGTATAGTACACATACTCACATACACCTGCAATGAAGTTGCCGTATTCGCATCCCATTCGTCGGCTTCATACAGAATATACACAATTACATCTCACCCCTGCTTTACCATACTAACCTTTATCACAGCGACTTATCTTGTTCACTTTCTACCTACAACTTCTTTGTAGATGTATACAACAGTAACTAGAGTGTAACGGTCTGGAAGCACCTCTTACATACTAACTGTACTATTGCAAATTTACCACAATAGCCAGAAAAGCCTTATTCATTCTGCGAACACACCACCTCAGCCTTCGTAAACATTCATACAATCATACAAACAAATAAAAATCTCACGCATACTTGCTAATAGAGGTTAAAATTAAGCAGATGTTACCGTCTATCTGATTAGAATTGATGTTAGTTGAAGCTATCGATAACTTTACGTTCATAAAAGAACGCGTTGTGTACGGATGTTAAGTAATGAGTGTGGCCATCATGCTTGCACAAGGCAGGCAGTCATGTGTGCAGCAAGTAAGGGAGGGGGTGGTGGGGACAGACACAAGCACACCAATGAGGTAATGTTATACGTTCTTTTCTTTGAATGTATGTAATGTGGGCGGTGACGAGAAGCGAGGAGCTGGAGGTTATATGGTGGCGAGGCTAATAAAACAGTCGAGTTAGGAGCCTGGTTGAGAGGACTAAACGCCTGCCCCCTAACACGACGTCGTAGAGCTACGTCGTTGTAATTACCTTCTACACCGTCTCCTCACTTCGTGTTACCTTGGGACGAGGTCGTTGTTCAGCGACCACCTGCACCTCCGCCCACTACATAACAAATTACTCATGAATATTCACGTCTTCTCAACATTTTATTACTTCCTCTTCTAAGAGGCTCCACTTCAGCGACCCACTCCGCCTTTCGAGCACACGCTGCCACAGCAAGGGATCCTCTACTTCAAAGCAGGAGAACAGAGATTGCTGCTGTTTCAAGGGAAACATCAAGGCCGAACTACCCGGTCATACGTTTGCGAGATCGAAACCCAACAAAAAGTCGTTAACATTTACATACGCATAGTTCAAGTTTAGTTTATAAGCTCCGTGTTTGTACGTGTTTTGCAAGTAGTAAAAGAAAAACGAAGAAGTTGGGAAGAATGACACATTCTCAGGCACGAATATTTGCATTTGGTTCTAATGGCAAATTTATTACTTTCTGATCCATTCAACTTATTTGAACCCTGGGTTTGTTTATAGCCTACTTTCCCTCTTCGATGTCTGTGTTAAATCAATCAATCAATCAATCTGAAAAACGGTTTTAATGTGCAGTTTATGGTTAGGCATGAAATACAGGAATGCTGTAAAAATATAAACCTATGTGTTCCAAGATTTGTGCTTGATAACAGTTTCTAAAAATTATGTTAATTATACATTATTTTACTGTGTGATTGTGTTGCTAGCGTTTATCAAACGATTTGGATCAAATACCAAAGATTATTGTAGTCAAATTTTGATCGTCTGTTCATATTTTAAAATAAAACCATTTTTATTAAGCGAGGAAAGCAGTCGCTGAACTGAAACGATGACATGGAGTTACCAGCATAACCTACTTTCCTCAAAGTGAGTGCAAATTATCCCTGAAAGTTAAAATCGTTTACATAATCAAGGAAAATTAAAATATAATATTGATTTAGACGTATGATACACGATAGATATTAAATATAAGTCAGCTTGCAAATAATGCGAGTAACAAGTTTAATTAATTGGGGAAATTTTTTTCTGAGATGCCTTTCTATCATAAAGGTAAATAAAAAGTAGCCGTCGTTTTCAAAATAATACAGATGGATAAACGAAATAAACAAAAGTATAGTCAGATTTTTATGCAGTATGTGCACTAAGATTGGTGAAATTCTAAAAAAAATATACTATGCTTAAAATATAAGGATGGTTGTCATTTTGAAAATATGAAGACAGGATGAACGAATTACACAAAAGTAAAGTAACCTTCGTATGCAGCATGTACGTGTACCAAGTTTGATGGAATTCTGAAAAATATTTCGTAAGGTATGGAATACTATACTAAAAATATAAAAATGGCCACCGTTTTGAATATATGAACTCAGGATAAATGCAATACACAATATTCAAGTCAAATTTGTATGTAGTATATGTGTACCAAGTTTGGTGAAATTCTAAAAAAATTTCCTGAGACATGTGATGCTAAGATAAAAATGGCCGCTTATTTTGAAAACGTATACAACAGGATGAACCAAACACACAATATTCAAGTCAACTTTGTATGTAGTATATGTGTACCAAGTTTGATGAAATTCTAGAGAACGGTTCCTTCGATATCTAACTTGATCGAAAAATGTTAATATGGCCGCCATTTTGTAAATACGAACATGGCGTAGACGAAATATAAAAAGAAATGTCTAGTCAGATTACAAAGAACTATATGTGTACAAAGTTTGATGCGGTTCACTGGTTCAAAAGTTTTCAAGAGGGACACACACATTCATGGACACACACAGACGTACACATTCACACAGATAGAAATTTGATCTCATAAGCCTACTTTTTCCTTCTGAAAGTAGGCTAAAAACGTATTTTGTGTGTGTACTTCCCCTATGTGCACTGACTTCCACATGCTACGCAGTAAAACTTGAGAAAAACTAAAAATAGTTTATAGGATACAGGAATTTTATACTTTCACGGTTTTAAAAAATTATTGTGTGTGTTACCATAAATGAAATGTATGCTTTAGTAACTTACAGGTTTCCCGATTTTGAATGGACGGAATAGTTTAGTTTTCTGAAAATAATAATAATGGCAAGTTTCACCAACGACCCTTAAACTTTAAGAATTCCGTAAACGAAAATAAGTGTTCCTTAATGCCAATACCAGTTCCAACAACTGTAAGGAACCTATAAAATTCCTTAAGAAATCCTTAGTTCATGGGACGAAGTTCGGACCCTTAACTATTTAAGGTCCACTTAGCGAATGTAAACACATAAAAATAAATAAGGAAAACGGAAATTTTTTGATGATAATAGTATTGATAATGCTGCAAGACATCTGCTACGGCCACGATTTATTCTAAACATTTACCAAAGTTTGTTTTTAAATACGAGACCCCAATTTTTTATGAATTTTCCTAATGATAAAATATTAACTCCAATGGTTATGCTGCACAGTAATTTTACAGTGTAGACCTATCACTGTGACATGTAAATTAAAAAACTATTTTTCCGTTAATTTATTGTAGCAATGTCTATATGAACACACTGTTGGTTTTCTGTAGACTGCAGCCAAACGTCTGGCTACGTGTTAAGTATATTGCTGTTACCGAAGATCGTCAATCAATTTCCAAGCTAATGTTTTTGTTCTCTTATCAATTGTATACGAAACATTGTTTGCATAATTGGTATAACTTTATAGGATTCCAAGTACAATGCCGAAATTGGCTTTAAAAATTGACAGCTCAGTGTCTCTTTTGTTTTAAGAGCTAGAAAGCAACTGGTAAGAAGTCAGTTTTCATGCTATAGACGGCATATCCGAGCATGTAATTGACCTAGCTTAGCTTAGAACAGAAAAAATAGTAGCGTATTGCACAATGGACTTGAAGGTCTGAAGGTTGTACGAAAATTTTATTTTCATCCTGTTGTCAACACACAGTTATAAACAAATGCTGCCTTTGGTGTTCCTGTATTGAAATGCACCACACGGGTATTTACTGGGGCTTACTAATGCATTGAGGAGTTGGTGATGGTGAGCGGGGTTTTAAAGTATAGGACGGGATTGGTAGACGATTGAGGAAGAGATTATAGCTTACCACCGGGCGATTGCCCAATTTCTTGTGATATTATTATTACTTATTATTATTATTATTATTACAATTATTACTATTACAATCGTAGACTTTTGTGTTTATTAACTACCAACTGGAAACTGAGGTCAGGTAGGTCTTAAATGCTTAAAATTGCATTAAAATTCTTACTGATACACCATATTAGTTCTGAATGATAAATTTCGCCTACGAAAGTCTGAAATATCTGATACCCCAGCAAAACTGCATGGTAAATAATTGCTTAGGAGCTTTATGGCATTCTTAAAAACAATACTTTAAAGTTTAGTACTTACATTTAAAGCCTTCTACAACATAGACCTTTACTACAACGAGCATTGTCAGTTCCAGAGGTTTTTAAGCGTTCCATCTACAGCTTTTCCTGTGCTTGAGGCCTTAAAAACACATCAGCTCTAAGGCAGACCACATCTACACTTACAGCCATTATCCATCATTTCTACTGCTTTCACGATTGTTACTTTTTTACTCCTAAACGACACCAGATATCGAAAAACTGTTGCGCAGTTTTGTTAAGAACTTTTTTTCCCCACGTAGTCTAATTTTTCCTAGGCAGAAAGGTTGCATAGATCTGGCTAATTATTTCATTCATGAGAATTTCCTTAATTTCATAATTAACTGAAAGTATTCTGAATTTTACCTTGAAAAAAAAATATTTACTATAGTATATACACTGCTTTCAAAATCCATGCAACAATTTTCGATACCTGCTCTCGTTTAGGATTTAAAAAACTATTATCGTAAAAGCAGTAGAAATTAAGGACTATGCATGGCCTTAAATCATTCAAGTCTTCGTCAGCTCTCATCTCACTTGACTTAATAACCCTACCTTACGTTTTTACTTCATGCTTATAACTATAAATTATGACGTGTGCTTGGAAACGCTTACAGATTTCCTGAAATAACTTAATGATTCAGCGGCTAAAGTTGACACTAAAAGCACACAATATCACAGTTTTCATGATCTAAAATAATATTCGAGGGATGAAGTGAGCACTTGAAATGTGCTATTAGACTCTGAAAGTTTCTTGAATCTCTTGTTTACGACGTTCGGTTTTTTTTAATATATTTTTTTATTTATTATCTGTTTCTGCGGGTGTTTTGTCGTCTATTGTTGCTGTGTGCAAGTTCTGGATACTATGTTACTAGATAATGAAAGAGTTGCAAGTCTTTTTGTCCGGGTAGCACGTCGTTGCTGTCCTCTCGGGGCGGACCGATACTTATGTCGATTCGTCGGTATGGCTCTTAAGCAATACGGTCGCGCGCACGGAGCCC
>PNEQ01087164.1:10265-30118 GCA_003012365.1 Medauroidea extradentata | reverse complement strand
ACTCGGTGAACACTTGATGTCGTCCCGACTCCCAAAACAACGACAATGATGGCGCCTCGGCCCACAATACTGAGCGTCTCGACGCCTAGCTTCGACGCCTGACGGTGGCACTCTGCCCTACCGTCGCCGCGATTCGCCGACGACCTCCTCGCTTGACAACGTCCGTCCCGGACCGACGCCGGCTCGCTTCTCTCCGGATTGCCAAAAACCCCCCGTCACTTGGCCAGCAAGCTCCGGTTCCTTTTGGGCCAATCAGGAGTCAGCTTACACCCGATGGCCCCGCCTCTCGAGGACAACAATTCCGGCCAGAACCGTATTTATTAAATCATTGCTTAATTTCTTGTCACTATTTACATTCATTTACATAAAATGGTTCATTTACATGTTCACATTATTGATCTCTTAATTACTACATATCTATTACACTGTAACAACTAGCAAAGCCATTGGCTGGACTCCTCCCCTCGTGACCAGCTAGGGAGGTTGTTCGAGCGGGGGTGGGGTGAGGCCCCAAGACACACTATGCACCTGCTCGTCTCTCCCTCGTCTTCACAAGGACACAATATATACAATTTCTTATTTTTAACATAAAACTTGGTGTAGTAATTGTATTTCGATGAGAACTATTGCAATGTGATCGTGATACAATGACGAGGAGAATGAATGGTCGCAAGACATAGTTATTATTGCACATTAATTTATGATGGTTGACACTGATGACTATTGAATATACTAAATCGGGGTGGCGACCATATGGGCCTGTCACATGTTTTATCTCAATAAAAAAAATTGCTCAGTGTGTGGAACACAAAATACTTGTAAACCCAAACTTACTGGTGCGCTCTGACGTCCTGGGTGTAAAGAAAATCAGGCTGTAATTGAGACATCTACCACTGTGTGCTATAACTAACAAAACTGAATATTTAAACTCCTATAACACATACAGGAGGGAATGGTTGTAAAATGCCCCGCATCTACGTGCCAGAAGCTATCTGCTATAACAGAGGAACCATACCTTTCCAAGCAACCTAATAGGGTGGGGTACGGTCAACCATAGACAAACTGTAATTGGGATGTGGCATGTTCAGAGTCCTTATACATTTTTCGGCAAGCTCCCCTCCGCATCATTCAACTGTGTCTCAGTACGACAGACCTTCCAGCATATCAGGGGAAAATGACAAAATAGATCATACCTAGTCAACTACGAAGTGGTTCTCATGTCTGTAGTTTATATCTTTAAAATACTAAAGAAGAACAAGCTACGGTAATTTTCGCACCAAATAGGAGACGCGGGGGTGTATATTTAATTGTTATACCAGAAGTTGTACAGACGCGGTGGTCGAGGGACCGGGGTGTACCTATCGGACGTCGGCTCGAGCGTTGTGACGTTTACGAGCTTAGATGTTTAACACTGCCACGTGTTAGAGAACCTCCGCTATGCTCAGTGTGATTCTGATGAGTTATCCAGAACTGTATTTCCTGCATTTATATATTCATGTCACACTGAATAGTGGCGAAATTACTTAACCTAAATATAGTAAACCTGCATGTTATTTTCGTTTGAATAGTAAAAATACTTGTAATTGAAATAATTCCCGTACCAAAAGTATAAGTTAAGTCATCTGATTACAAGTCACACCTACATTTATAATCTTTATGGTCATTGTGTATATAAATCCAACCTTATGTGTTGCCATTCGTATGTTGTGTTACGATTTCGTCTACAAGACTTTTTTTACACAATAGGTACTTTTCCCAGGCAATTCGCGAAGAAATCTTAAGACAAATTAATGTGGGGATTAGACGTTTAATCGTAGAATGTAAATGTTTTACATGGGCGTGTGATAATTGGCATAACTTGTTATTAACTAATCAAATTCTAAGTTATCCCACAAGTTGTTACATAATACTAAAATAGAACACGTCAGCACTGCAGAACAAGTGCAGAAAGACTATAGTTAATGGTACAGAACGGCACATGAGAAATAGGATAACAATATTTGCAATTTTACTATTTTTATTATAGGTCTAGCTCAAGATATCCCTTCACCCATTCTCGGGTATTTTATAGTTACTCCATTTTAAGATAAAACTGTAGGCAAGGCGGTTTAAGGTGGAGAAATTGTGGTGTAGGGGCACAAAAAATGTGGGGCAAAAGCATTGAAATCGTGGGGCAGGGGCACTGAAATTGATGGAACAGGGATACCAAACATTATGAGACTGGGCCTTTAAAATATTGGGGTAGAGGCTGATGCACATCAAACTGTGGGACAGGGACACTTAAAATTATGGTGCTGAAACACTAAAAGTTATGAGACTAGGGCCCTAAAAAGTAGGCCAGAGGTGTATTGTATGAATCATAATATTAAAACTTTGTAACACCCATTTCAAATATTGTTGCCCTTCTAAACTAACAAACCCACAAAAATGAACAGCCTACTATCAACAAGATGTCACGTAATAAATTAACCACCCCTAATGTTTGTCAGTAGCAGAATTTGTATGCCTAATAGACACTGACTAATGTGCATAATGTGACATATTCAAAGAAAAAATTATCTGGATTTCGTCTTAACTTAATACACATATACTACATTGCAAGGTAACTTACGTATTTTGTTCATGCAGTGTTCATATTTTAACAATGGTGGCCATTTTGAACACACGATGTGTCCCAGGAGCCATTTTTCAGAATTTCATCAAACATGGTACACAGACAGTACTTGTAATCAGACATGATTTTTATGTATTGTGCTCATAGTATTGTTCATATTTTAAATATTGCGGCCATTACAACCTTTGTTTGATCACGTGAGATATCTTAAAAAGCATTTATTAGATTTTAAAAAAACTCACTATACGTGTATTACTTAGAAAGAAGACTTCACATTAATGTTTTTTGTTCATGTCCTACCCGTATTTTCAAAATGACGGCCATTTGGACATTTTTGATCCCACGAGGAATCTGAGGCGAATTTTATTTAATTTAACATCAAACTTGGTACACATATAGAACTTAGTGCCACTAACTTTAATTTATGTTTTTTTTTGTTTTAGGTTTTTTATATTGGTGATTATTTGAACGTTTTTAAACACTCCAGGTATCTAAATAACCATGTATCCAAATTTCATTAAACTCTGTACAGATAAAGTTATTAATAAAGTGACATGACTTTTATATATTTTGTTCATTTTCGTATTTTCACATTAATAAAGTGACATGACTTTTATATATTTCGTTCATTTTCGTATTTTCACATTAATAAAGTTACATGACTTTTATATATTTTGTTCATTTTCGTATTTTCACAGTGCCGGCCATATTAAATTTTTTGAACACATCTAAGGAATCGTATAACAAAATTTAATGAAACTTAGTACTCATAGTTATTAGTAGAGTGACTTGGGTTTTATGTTTCTTGTTCATGCCGTGTTCATATTTTCGGTGTAGCGGTCATTTGAACAAATTTTAAAAATCATCTTCGGTACTCTTTCCTAAAATTTCGGCACACGATGCCGTGTTCGTATTTTCAAAATGGCAGTCATTTTAATCTTATAATTTCACTAACGATCCGAAAAATTATTCCTCATAATTGTATCAAACTCGGTACACATTTAGCACTAGGTAAGCGTCAAGGCGGCCGCCTACCCCACGCTTCAAATGCGTTGCAGCGTGTTCGTAAACAGGGTTTTCTACAAAAAATATTCCACGTGTGTCCATTGTGCCAACGTACGAAAAGAAAACAAACTTCTGACAAGGTCGGAATCTCATTGTTAAAGACGCCACGCTCATTAAAAACACTGTTTCTACGCCCTTCAACATGGCTATAAACGGCCTTCTCAGACTTCCGTATTTCAAAATGTACTAACCGGATGTATGTGGAACTCAGTTTGCGACCTGCATTGAACTTAGCTGCAGACTTTCCACCAATAAAAACCGTTCGACGGGAAGCTTGCACGCTAGTTCAGCGCTTGGCTCGTTGAGGTGACGCGGCATTTGATGCGCGCTTCAAGGTCGACCTTACAGCTCCGTCGTTTTTTAGCCCCTCACGCGCGGGTAGGCGGTGCCCTTTATGTATTTTATTTATGTCGTGTTCATATGTTTATAATGTAGGTCTTTTGAACATTATGCGATCACATGAGACATCTAAATAACAATTTTTAAGAACTCTGTAACATTACATTTTTGTGTATTATTAATGCCGTGTTTATGTGATTAAAATAGTGGTAATTTGAACATTCATTTATCAAACGAGATGTCTAAAGAAATCATTAATTCGAAATTCACCAAACTCGTTACATGTGTATTACTTAGTATAGCGACTTGATTTTTATGTTTTTCGTTCATAGAGTT
This sequence comes from Medauroidea extradentata, assembly GCA_003012365.1. Taxonomy (NCBI): domain Eukaryota; kingdom Metazoa; phylum Arthropoda; class Insecta; order Phasmatodea; family Phasmatidae; genus Medauroidea; species Medauroidea extradentata. The sequence goes on along the minus strand of PNEQ01087164.1, from coordinate 25,764 downwards.
AGTCAAGGTGGCTGTTATTTTTTTTTTTTTTTTTTGATGACATGAAAATCTGATTAACAATTATCCAACATTTCGTTGAACTCGATACACGTTTAGAAGGACTAGATAATATCACGTGACTAACGTAATTGTTCATGATGTCTTCTAATTTCAAAGATTTTGTAATATGAATTAATAATTTTTCATAAATGTATTTCGAAAACTTTAGACTGATTGTAACCGAACATACTTTTAGACACTTTAATACATACAATTTTATTTAACATGTCGTTAAGGCTGTAAGACCACCGTGTTAGAAGATATGACATAAGTAAATTAAGATGTTTTACATTTCAAAATCTACGTAACTGTTCTGAGGTTATTTGTTCGTTTGTAACTTTAATATGAAAAGAAAGCTCATTTGGAGCGGATTAGAGCTGCAGCCTGCAGTGCTGCCAACTCTGGGCGAGTTTCGCAAGACCTTCCCACTCCTCGAATTATCGGCCAGTCACAGGTGCCTTGAACTCGTCTATTGGCTAATGACGTTGCCACAGCCAGTGAAACAGCCAAAAACACTACAGCTGCCAAGATTTTATCGCAAACTGAAAATTTATTTTATGCTAACCGTGTCGTAATGTACACAATACACACAAATAATCGTTACATGCGTTAACTCCATTTTTGTCGCTAATAGTAGAAGTTTAGGTGCCTTCTTGTAGTTTAAACCACGCAGTCTGCCTTCATTTGTCAGATGGCGCTATAGTAAAGATTTTATTCGGAATAAATAGAATTGTATTGCTGCACAAAATAACTAGTACGCACATTTATACTCTTTGAAGTTCTAGCCATGCCCGTTCTTACCGCATAATCTATTTTATTTAACGCAATTTCACGACCGGAACGTATGTTGCTGTAGTTTGTTTGTTACATACAATAAAATGTACTGTACGGTAACATCACAGGAATGAAAAAAATGCGGGTCACGTTTTTACTGAGCTAAAAGAACTGCTCATTTTTTCACATCTTTTTCGAGCTATACAGATGCAAATAAATCAATTATAGTATAAATGCTCATTATATCCATTATATTAAATTTACCTTTAAATAAAAAAATAATAAAACAATTAGGAATTTTCTTTATTAGAGTAAATTGTGCAGTATTTGTTAGTGTCACAGTTTATTTTGGAATCAAATGTTCTGAAACGCATGTCAGAAAAGTACAACAGAAATGATACAGTGTATTTTCATGGACGAGGAAAACACTATCGTGGAGACAAGAGTACGCTTGATACGCGTGTCGTAGCTTCCTAGCTTTCCATAATGCTGACGTATGTTTCAGTGCAGGAAAACATTACGTAACTTGCTTCCCCACTTCCATGTACAGCAAGCGGGCTAATAATGTAATTAAAATATTAGTTATTTTAACGTATGATTTAAACTGTATTGACTTGATATTGTGGAAATATTATTTAATATTTTTCTTTAAGCCCCCAAACGCAGCAAGAAATGTTCTGTACTTAGTACAGCAAGAGACTAGGGCATTCATACTAGCATAATTTTCCTTCGTAGCAGCTCTACAAGTAAGGACACTTACTGAGAAAAGTACGGTAGCATAGCTAGGAGATAGGCCGCGGACTACGTTCACTAGGCAGTGAAGTGTCGGTGCGCCGTGCGTTAGCCGAAGAAGTGCTCAGCTATAGACTCTACACATGCTGGCGTGGAGAGATTTTAACGTGCGTTCAGACATCCCACACAGGTTAGAGTGGAGTGACCATGTTCGAGTGTGGGCCTCACAAAAAAGCGGGATTACAGGTCTTTAAGAGTGACGGCTCCCAGTGTCTTGAGGCGCATCCCCCTTGTTGGAGAAACCTGACTCTTCAGGATCTATCTATCGCCTATCATTTATCTCTTTCTAGTTTTTTACAGTGAGGTTTGATAAATACACAGTGCCTCCAGTCTTCCTCCCTGCACTCTTCACTATTAGACGTGATAGATGGCCGCGAGGAAGAAGTAAACTTCCCGTGTCAACCTGCGCTGCAGCCTAGGAACACAAGAACTCCCGGACTCGATCCGCTGTTATCGCACCGCCGCCATTTTTATATCCAATTACCCGTGATGTAGCGACTGTAGGTCCTGGGAGAGGGTTGAGGGGGGTGACTACAACTCCGCCTCTAGGGCTTGAGACTTATGTCCAGTCTAGCCACGCGGCGCGCCCAGACCGCTTCAGGCTGCCCTCTTTCCTCACCCATTCGCCGTCGATTTTCCTCGCCTCATGTCCATTCAACCCTCCCCCTCCTACTCTTGAACTTCGAACCTTCCTTGGAAACGCGTTTCGAATAGCTGCCGTCCTTCCCTCCTCGCCCCGTCTATCCAGCCGCCGAGTGAGGCGGGCGTGAGGAAATTTATGTACTCCGCGGGAAATGCGTTTAACATTTTAAAGCTCTTTAAAAGATTAGAAAACTGTTGCTACCTCAATTCCTCGCCTGGCTCACAAGGCAAGATTGGATTTATCGCTGATACCACTTTGTGGAAACTATATATGCCCCTGAGCGAGTGATTTTTTGTTCCAGCCTTTAAACTGCCCGCAGTGAGAAACAAATGTATAAAATAATTTTACGGCTTTCTGCGTGTTTATTATTATAAGTAGCGTTTAGTATTTGTATTTAAAGGAATCCCTTAAGTAATCGTTACGTTCACACGCACTGCAATATCTTGTACAATTTTTTTCCACAGCGAACTTTCAGTTGTCACATAGTTACACTTCCGCATGCAAGTTATGGATTTCGCACCTCCCTCTACATTGTGTAAGAACTAACCAAAGTTGCTCTGGTTCATTTCCTGCGCGTATGTATGTCTGCAGAGTGTTTCCGGAAGTTGACCCGGTCTGTGTGTCTTACTCTTGAATCCTCGGCGAGTCATATCAAGTTCGTGAACAAAACTCGCACAAAAACAACCTATAGCTAAAGACCGGAAAAATTCGCAGATTCGCTTACCTGTAGGCTAGCCTATAAGTATATACAATACTTAAGCAGATATAAACTGTTCATTGGATGCTATCGGATGCAATGATATAGGTCGTTCGGAATAAAGTGAACACTTAAATATTTAACCTTTGAGTGATATCACTAGACATTACTGCATATAATTCTGCATTAACTCTAGTTGCGTTATTGCTTGTATGGTTGGCAGCGAAATTACGGAAAATAGTTCCGTGTATTTTCCTATTTAAATACAGTAACACAGAATAAAAATAAAATAAAATTGACATTATTGTATTTTATGTAATTAATAAACTTTTTTTTTTATCGAACAGTATTGATTCATACCAACGGCGTTATTTATCTTACACGCGCAAGCATCAAGTGACGTGTCCCGAGAGGTTAAACATTTCCCATTGTTAGCATTTACGTGCGGAAAGATACGAATTGACTGAAAATATAACTTTAGCAGGGCTTTATTGAGTGCTCACTTTATTCCGAACCACCTATACCATATTATTGGACTTGCATTTATTTGCTTCTTTACTATTGGGTGTGCGCCATCCAGGAAGTGTCAGTTTGAGCCAAGAGCCAATTGTGAAAGTGAAATGAATTTACAGTAATTTGAATCCTTGCTTGTGACCAAATGAAAACGCCAATTTTTCAGGTCTCTACCTATAACTCAGGTGAACTCGCTGGCCATATAATGTGTTTATTCGTAGATTTACAGTAGTCGTAGGTTTACAAGCATCGTATTGAAAGTTACAGCGTCTCAGCCTAATGGTAAGGTATGTTAAGGCTGTCATCTTGAAAGAGTTGCACAATATGAGTGCATGACTGGATGCAGTTTCTTGGACATACTTTAGTGCGATGTAGACGTCTATATACATCGACATGAAGTATGTCCAAAAAACTACACCCAGTCATGTTATGGCAGTTTTGGCGATTTAAAAAGACATTGCCAACAGTCAAACATTCCTTAACAAAATTAGCAATTATGATATAACACAAACAAATAAATCACAGACAAAAATGACTACTGACAATGTCTAACAATAACACTTCAATGAGCACATAATTATCTGACTGAAGAATGGATCGCGTAAATTTATTCACGTGGAAAAGTTATAAAATTTGCCTGAAAAATAAAATTTTTAATGTACAGGATGTCCACAATGTTTTGTTACACTCTGTAGCTATGTAGTTTATGCATATTGTTATGGTATTATGATGTTATGGTATCTTGTGTTGTAACATAACATTAAGTATCCAGTTCATCCGTTTGGGCTACTTCATTCTCATGGCAGAGAATAATTTTGCGCCAAGTTCTGTGAGACATCTTCCGAAGCATTTGCGGGCTGCTACGAGCAAAAGCAAGTCTCACTGCTTCTTCGAGTTCATCTGTAATTTCGTAGCGCTGCTATGCAACGCAATCCTTCATGAAGCCCCAAAGGCTATTATCACACGTCGAGAGATCTGGACTTCGAGGTGGCCATTCAAGTGGAGCAGGTAGCACTGCTAAACCTCGGCTAATCCAACGATTCCGAAAGACCTCGGCAAGGTATTCCCTAATAGAGATGGCGTAATGGGCTGGCGCTCCATCCTGTTGGAACCGCACATCATTCAGAATACCAAGTTCCTCCAGTTGTGGCACAAACCAGGTTAGCAGCATGTCCAGATGAGTTATCTGGTTCACTGTTCCATCAAAGAAATATGGTCCAAACAAATGTCGATTGTTCATTGCAGCACATATCATGACACGTGGAGGATTATGTTCCAATTCCTCGACATAATGTGAATTTTCCTTGGACCAGAACACAACATTCCGTGGTCTACAGCTCCGATTGATGGCACACTCATCACTGAAAATGACCTTTCCACGTTTGGGGATCGTGTCAAAAATCTAAAGAAGCAACGCACATGCATCCCGTCTGCGGGCTAAATCATTGTCTGATAACTCCTAAACGAACATGGGGCGATATGCGTGAAGGTGCTGGTCGTTCTTCATGTGTTTATGCAGTGCCGATCGCGGTATTCCAAGCTCCGCTGATCGTTTGCGGAGCGACTTCTTTGGTGATCTCATTACTGATTCCTTGACCTCCTGACATTGTTGCAATCTGGTTGAAGGTCTTCCAGTTCGTAGTTTATCTTTGATGTTGTTCGTTTCAAAGAGTTTGTGTTCCCAACGCAGAAGGGTTTGTTTTAGTGGCGCCTCTTTGTGGAATCGTTGTTGGATATCGGCACGCACTTCACGAAGTGTCTTCCTAGTATGAGGACGTTCGTGAACCCAAGCACACACAACAATCCTCTGTTCCAGGGTGTATTCGCTGGTATCACACACGGTTCACATTCCTTGTCTGTAACACAACCCAATACATTCCATAATTCCACAGGATACTTAATGTTATGTTACAACACAAGATACCATAACATCATAATACCATAACAAAATGCATAAACTACATACAGGGGGGGGGGTAAGAAGACATTGTGGACATCCTGTATGTTGTGACATAAAAAAATGCAAATGTTACGGATACAATATTTAAATGTCTATGGTAAAAGATTCACAATAATTTTGTAATTATTTCATTCATCCATGGTCACAGACATCTCGCGCCAGTTAAATTTCACCTACCTAATGTTTATTATGTAACTTCTTTGTTTTTTTTCTCGTTGTTCGGTGGAGCTTACAAATGTTTTGTAGTTTAACTGATCTTACTGAGGACAGCAACCTGATCCGATCCTGGGAATCGATAGGTAGTTTGGTATTTTTGCAACAATGGAGAACATTTTCAACATCGAGAGGAGAAGGACGTGCCTGCCGTCAACTTTTGGTTCAAGGCCCGAGACTCTAGTCTTAACCGAAATCCCAGAGAAGGAAGGACGAGGCTAGCGATGCGGCCAGTGTTCTTCCCCATCAGAAACCATTAATTCTGGTCGTTTTCTGAGGGGCGGAAAACTTCAGTAAGGTCAATTTTATCCTGATACGAACTACGCAGGGAAATCGTCGACGAGGCTCTTAGTTAAAATTCAACTGTATATTAAAATCCTAATCATTGAACCTGTAAGCTGTGCATAAATTATTCCACAATGAAACCCGCTCTTTGGCAGTTGGTCGGGACTTAAGTTGAATGCCTGCTAGATACTAGATGTACTAATATGAAAACCAATGAACTAGGCCTTTCGAACGTCATCCTGCCTAGCTTGAGATCCAGGAGAGGACGGGTTGCCGCTCTGATGTACCGAGTTACGGCCCTTTCTTTCTTTTCATTTAGTTGCTTCTAGTTTCATTTTCTCATAACCTGTAAGCTTCTGTCGACACTTACAAATATTTCAATGTAAAACAATTTGATTTGTTACCATTTTTTTTCTTAAATCAAATACATCGTCTGTGAGAATCGGAAACATTTTGGTTTGTTCTCTGATAGATAAGCCAGTAGCTAACTAGATACAGTATCCGTACGGCAGCAGTTACTGTGTTTCAGCACCTGTTTATTTAGTTAATAATAAACTCTATATCACACCACATTATATCACAATTTGAACAGGCAAAAAGTGACATGAAGCAAAGGCTTACAGCAGTTAAAATTGAAGCGGGAAAATATGTACAATAAAATAATAAGCAAATACTACAATTGCTGGCGCTCTACCTGGTTCACAAAGAGCGAGCGCTTAAAAGCATTAGTGAAGTTACATTTCAGATTTATTTCAATATATAACATAAACAGTCTTATTGCTTAACTGACCAAATCTGTCGTAGGCAAGTTATATTTTGCAAAAATAATTCAAGTAAGGAATGGTTAACGGAGACCAGAAATGGTTTCGTGCGTGTAAGCTGCTGCGTAGTAGATTGAGTATCTCGCATCCCAACATGTTATGTCCATAACACAGACAACACACATACAAGATACGACACCTCACATTCTCTCCTGATCACCTCGAGACATGCAGCTTTGACCTGCTTACATAGCAGTACAATACAAGGCATCTAAGCTACTATGTAGTGTGTGAGATTGAGTATTTCACATCCCAGCATGTTCTGTCCAAAATACAGACAACACACATACAAGATACAACACCTCACATTCTCGGAACATGCAGCTGTAACCTGCTACTCTATCAGTACAATGCAAGGCGTCTCCGAGCCCACTAACCAAGCGTGAAGGCACGATGCGGTTGTTGCGTTCCCCAGTCTTCTACTTCCACACCTATATAATATCCCTACTCATCAGGGAATGGAAATGAGCTGGGACGGGGAAGACGAGCCGTCAACTTGACACGTGGAGAAATTTCACAATAAGGTGAACGAAATGAGAAAACTTTGTGTTAATATCTAAGACAGGATGCCATTCATTCATGAAGAGAAGTTATAAATGTATGCGAGAACAACCAACTTGTGTAAGTGTATTCCATACCTAAAAAAGGAAAATACAACTGATATCACCACACTTCATTCACAATTCTCTGTGATTGTTCGATTCATGCTTCGTTTACTCCGCGAACCTTATTTCTGTTGATTTTGTGAACATTATTCGCAAATTATACATTAAGGACGTGCAAGGACTATACATACAGAAACAATAAAATGTCTGCCTACGTGGTGCCAATTTTACTTGAGCAAACTGTGAATGTAATTCTTTCTAAAGAAAAAATTACGTCATGCCCAATATCATACCAATACCACTTCAGTAAAATAAACCTCATTACAATTGTCAGAATCCATGTGTATATTTTCACTCACCTTCATGGACAACACCTAGGCAAGTGGGGTACTCATCTAGCAATGATTGTCCCTTGGGATTTCATGCGCCTAGTATGGAATCGATTAAGACAAAAGTTTCAAATTAGCAGCGATAAAATAAAGCGTTTTTTTTTTTCGTGAACAGCTGTTTTCCTTGTTGCCTGGGATGGTTCCAAAGACAGGATATAGTGAAGACCTCGGGAGTAAATAATGATAACCATCATTCCTCTAGTTTTCAGCTTAGGTGTAACAAAGTATGTCAATTCTCGACAAAAACGTTAAATAAATTCATCGTTTACCATGCGGTTTGAAATAAACTACCTACGTATTTTTTAAATAAGTATTTATTTTAAATTTTACGGATAAAATTTTATTACATCGGCTGTCTTACAATGTGGATTATAATTATTTACTCCCGAGGTCTTAATTTTATAAGCTTCCTTGTTAACGGCCATACTCGTCTCCTTGTACTGTTGTTGCAATAGTTATTTTTTATAGCTGAAAGTAGAGCAGATATGTAGAAACAGTTTAGCTGTTTTGCTGAAAGTGTTTTTGACGTAATGGTAATTTTTTCAAGGCAATAATTTAAATGGTTTCTATTCATAAGAAGTCCATTATCAAGCATTTCGTTAATTACGTAATTACATAGATTTTTGATATCGTATCTCGTTTAGGTTTAAAACGTAATTATCGTGAAAACAGCGGAAAGAGGAGAACATGGCAAGTAATGTCTGTATAGTGTCACAGACCCACGATGTCCGGTCACATTGGCCTTGGTGTAGCGAGCTGAGAGTATTCTCACGCTGCGTCACCAAACATCATGCTGTCGTCGTGCGGGATCATTGCAATACTTGCCGAAGTATCTGTTAGCGTTCCACGTGTGGGCGGCTGGTAGTGCTGGCAAGTGTGGTCGAGTGAAGAGAAGTGCGCATGTGCGCGCCGAACACACTGAGCAACTTGCTACACACCTTTGCCGTAAATATTTGGGTTCGTATCCCGATGAGTTTCGTCAGTAGTTACGAGCTATAAGACACGGCCAGCTGAATACAAACACATTGCAAGCACGATAGCTCAGCGGGTATCGACGAACTCGCGCAGTGAGTGCAACCAATGACGACAAACGAATGTTGCGTGACAACTGGTCTGCGATGTACCCGGTGTTGTATTATCATTCACTGGACAACGCGTTAACCCAGTAGTTTACTGAGGACTCCTGCTTGTGTTGACCATCGATCACTCAATATTACCAATTGTGCACCTGATGTCATCATTTCCGTTGGACATGGTTGTCTCTCCAGGAATATTGCGTGGACACGAGGTGAGAACTACAGAATAATAAGACAAGGAAAAGTGACAAAATTACAAAGCGGCCGGAAACCACTCTCGCGCCTCCTTTTTGAGTACTATATGAGAGTCGGCTTGCAGCTGTTTGCTGACATCAGCCTGGTGATTAACGACACTAACTTATATCAACTAAGACATAGATGTCACCGCCATGCGCCAAAATACGTTGCAGTATGTTCTTAAATACTTTTTTTTTCAAGAAACTATCCCACATATGTCAATGTACGAAAATAAAATACACATCAAATCGATGACAGAAAGATAGTTCCAAAAGCATCACACAGTTATAAAAATCATTTCGGAGCCACTCAAAATGTTTGAAAACAGCTTTTCTAACCTGTTTTATCTGAAAAACTACTCACGGGATACGAGTGAAACTACACTAGAAATATTCAATCGACTTTGCTTGAAACTCTTCACCGATAACAATCTGGGGTCACCGCAGAAAGTGTCAGGCGAGTGGTCAGCGATACCACTGCACGTTGTCTTGCGGTAGAGGCGATACCACACCAGATGAGCCTTCAACATCGCCCTTGGCGCCGTGTTCTCACTCACACAAACACACGGCCATTAGGCGGGCGCCTTAAAGGCCGTTCATAGTATAAACTAAAATATAAGATACGTTACTTTAGGATACTGTCGTATCAGGCCGTCTGACGTTTCTCAGGTTAAATTTTACCCAGCATAAACAAAACATTGTAACATTTTAATTTTTTCAACTAGAGAGTTGTTTGTAAGATTACTCGTGGTAAAAACATTTTAAAAAAATGTTCTCGCGTGACAATTTGATACCCTCTTGACGCAATAAAAAGAGAAGCAATGTAGACGAATCTGTTAACGCGCTTTAAGAGTATACGTAGAGCACTAAGTAGGCGTGTAGTGTTTTCGCCTTGGTCTGTTTTCCTTTGGGGTTTAAACGGGTGGCCCTAAATTTTCTAATAGACGTTTTCATATTATAAAATATTATAAGCATATTTCAAAGATTTTTTAAATGGTTGAACATATAAGGAACAAGTTTGGCGTTCCTCTCCACAGAACCAGTTGTTATTACTGTTCATACTTTGTCAACAAACCGTCGCCTCTGAAACTGTCTATAACAGCGACTTACGCCTAGTTGAGTCACTCGCAAATTTTTAAAAAGTTAAGTCACCAGTGATTACACATTACTAGCAGTCTCACTGTATTTTTTTAATTTATGTATAGCCTTTTTTTCAATTTCTGGTAAATAAATTTTTGTGAGAGTTTATAAATGTATTTAGTCTACAGTGTAGCGTGTTATGTAAGCTTAATGTTCTTTTGGTATGTATTTAACTTTTAATGCAATTATCAGTCAGTGGTTCAGTGGGAGAAAATGCCATTTTGACTTGAATGCGGTATTAAAAATTAAGTCAATTAATTAAAACGGATCACGTGTGACCCGCTACTTCATATATCCTCCTTGCGCCAGGCGAGATTTCTCTTAAGGCCATGCCCGGTAGTTTTTTTCACGTTGGTGCAAAAAACTCAAAAAGTTTTCAACCAAATGGGTTGAAAAAAATTGAGAGCGTGTGAAGTCATATTATGCACAATTATACGTAGGCTTTTAAAAAAATAAGTCGTTTGCCAGTAAAAAAAAAAAAATTTTGTGCCATTTTGGCTCATTTTCGTGTTAAAATATGTGATACTTTGGGTGCAAGAATCTAAAAATCCATTGTGTTCATTGCAACGGAAAAATTCAGATAGAAACTTTGATGCATTAGTGACAAAACAATGTAGCGATTTTGTGATAGAGATATTAGTTCATTTTGGAAAAATTATTTTCGAAATCACTGCAAAACTACCAGGCATGGCCTTAAGCACCGGGTTCCAGGGTTCGATTCCCGGATTTTCGCATGTGGAAATTATGCCAGACGATGCCGCTGGTCGACATGTTTTCTCGGGGATCTTCCGTTTCTCTCGCCCCTTCATTCCGGCGCTGTTACATACTCGCGCCATGTCACCCTTGAACAGCGCTAAAGACCTAGATGTTAAGTGTAGTCCAAAATATCTTCACTCACTCGTGCTACGTGCGATGACCACCGCAAAGTTACACTGCAGGCCTGTCACTGAGGAACTACATTGTGGTCGTGAAGTACCAACGACAGTGTAACAGCTCTACGGAGTCCACTAACCCAGACAGTGGTACGCTAATACTACAAGAAACATGGGTCATCAGCATTCGCCTATGAATACAAGTGGAACCTGCATCTTTTACCACGCTCGCATTTTTTCGAAGTCTCTCCAGAAATATGTTGATTGTTTTGACCACAAGTCATGATCACTTACCGTTCTGTTGGTTTCTAATAACTCTGAAATACTGGATACGTTTCTTATTACAGCAAGCCAGTACATAATACATACCTAGTTACTCTAAGCAATTACTTCACAGACATAACATTCTTAAAACTTGTCAATACTGCCGTATAGACATTTTATTGCGACGTGAGTCACTGCTATCAGTCTGATACTGTTTTAAACTTGTATATGGGCATAAATCACAAAGAAGCACATTTATTTTATTCTATCGCAATCTTAGCTGTATAAGTTTTGTGATCATTGCCTGGTACTCAGTTGTCAGTTTCTGTTGCATATTATTTTGTGTACAGAGATTCACATACAGGTTGAGTCGGGAGGAAAGGTACATGGTTTGAGGGGTGATAGTACTAGTGATTCTGAACAAAATATTTCTAATAAACATATACCCTTTTCTTAACAGTTTCAGAGCAACCTAATGAAAACAACAAGGAACGAGATAAGTGTAGGTTACGATAAATCATGATACTGTTATCGTATGTTTTGTTTAATTGTGAACGTACATACATACGAAGGCACATACGTACGTAGGTAGGCACATACGTACGTAGGCACATACGTACGTAGGCACACACGTACGTAGGCACATACGTACGTAGGCACACACGTAGGTACATACGTAGGTAGGTACACACGCAGGTAGGTACACACGCACGTTCATACATACGTACGTTCGTACATACATACGTACATACGTACATTTATACATACGTACGTACATTTATACATACGTACGTACATCGAACTGTCCCTATTTGAATAATGATGGGACAATGATGTTACAAAGCGTATTTATATAGAATGAAGAAAATCCATCATTTCTGTATACACTGACTGCTCAGAATTTTGTTATTTAACGTCGAGTAGTATTTGATATATTTATTAAAGTGTAATGTAGTCTTAGTAATTATTAGATACCGTCTAGAATTTCGTTGTTAAATATATAGTAGTTTTTTCAATATTTTCAAAATGAATTTTGAAGTTCTATTATCAGGGAAGCATTGCTCCAACTATGTTCACTTTAGGGACAGACTGAAAATACATTTTCGACATAGTTTTGTGAGAGCTATCACCACAATTAACCTACACACTCAGATTCTAACTCGTCGTGTGTTTGTATGTATGCATTTTATGTATATTTATTACATACGTAACATATACACCACAAAGAATAATGAGTGACAAACGGCAAGTACGCTGGCGACGTTTCAGCAACTGGTATATACAATACGTTCCCACAGCATATTTTGAGGAACATTAACACTGATGCATAAATGAAAGAAGCTTGTGTTATATCTCGGAAACAATTGAAACGCTTGCTAATGCTTTAGATTCTTCAACTTTTCTACTGTTGACCTAATTATCATTTACTTTAAGTGGTTGTTACTATATTTTCAAAATGACAGTCATATAAATATTTCTGGCAGACATGCTCTTCCTCTTTAAACATTGGACTGATTTCTAAGAATGTGTATGCGCTGCAGTGTGTGTTAATAATTTAGTTGATTGCGTGTAGAGTCACAGTAAATTAATGTTTAGGAGTTTTCCAGATACGTATTGTCTGTCGTTGTAATTGAAGTTAATATGCTCATTGCTTTAATGATCTCACTGTTGACAAGTCGGTAAGCAGGATCTGCAATACAAGACCATAAGAATTTGAAGAAATTACAGTGTTAGGCGTACCTCAAACACAAAGGAAAGTAAACACATAATTTAATGTTGTATGACTGAATTTTTTTTTCAAGAATGGTACGAAAACGGTGGGAGGGGGATGTAAGAATTTTTTGGAATATATTTATGATTTATTAAGATATATTTATACCTTATGAAATATCACCTTTAGTTTTTACTGCACTACAGGGGCGTCAGAAGAGGGTACAACGTGGGCAAATACACATCCGCACTCCCCGCCCCACAAATTTAATCAGGAGTTAGGTATTCTCCGCGAAGGACGCTTGCAATACAGGAAATATTGTACAAGATTGTTTTAGAGTTTAATAGCAAGATCATAAATAACGTCGTAGCTTTATCAGCATCTCAAACTTTTTCAGGCACCTTGTTTTTGCTAGACACTTGTTTCTGAGTGCAGAAACATTAAAAATTACCACGTAAGAATATAACGCATTCTGTTTAGTTGGTATAAGCCCATGTAGTTAAAAAAAAGTGTGGTTCTGTACGCTATGTTTTAGAAAAGAGTATTTTCTTTAGTTGAGGTGCTAAATTCTCTAAAAGATCTCTCCGTCCCCCTCCACCAATCAGAGAAGTTTCGGACGCTCCTGTAGTATTAGAAGGGGCGGTAGAGAGTTGTGTATGATGTTAGTGTATAGAAGGTGGCATAGTAGAGACGATGGTGGTGTGATGACAGGACTCTGAACAACAACAACCTGACAGCCCTGGCCAAGGACGTACTGGAGGATCTACACAAACTACGTACACTGAGGCTCGCAGATAACAACCTGATCTGTGACTGTCACCTGGCGTGGTTGGCTCGCTGGCTACGTAGATCTCCTCGCCTCGCTCTCTACACCAGATGTTTCTCGCCCAACCACCTCAAGGGACAGAACGTCGCTGACCTGCACGACCAGGAGTTCAAGTGCTCGGGTAAATTCTTTCAAACTAAACAAAAAATACGTGCCATTTCTGGGAGAATTATGCCTCATTGAAATACATCGGTAGCTTTTGTGTTCACTTGTTCATATCTTAAGTCTAACAATAAAATTACATAATAAAAAATGAATGGTTAAATATTTTGAGGTAGCCTCGCAGTCGTAGTAATTCTTAAGATATTTGACGTAGAATACTTGTTTGTTTGTAAGAATTATCTATAAAATTAATCAGGCTAAAGAGTATTTTTATTTATTGTATATTTAAATTGCGAGGCTGCATGCTTGGTATTATAAGCCCTTATTAATGTTGTCTTAACGCGAATAATAATTAATTAATATCAGTTGTTTGGATGTATAAATTACAAAGATAGTTAACATGAGCCAACAGCACTACAAAACAAAATAATACTACACTTACGTAAGGATAAGTATTTTATATAATTCGATTGTGTTCAAAGTCGCGGTGTTCAACGCCTGGGGGCCGATTAAACATCGTCACCTGCTATTTGCACCGGCGCAGCGCACGCAAGTGCAGAACAAGTTAAACGGGTCCTCAATGGCGTTACGTGAATGAGTATATAATTCCGAGGCAGCGCAAGCAGACGCAACGCAGGTGCAATTTTGCGTTGCGCCCATAAAAAGCGATATTTAATCGGCCCCCTGGAGAACGATAGGTACGGATATAGTGTAGTGCAGGTTGCATGGGACGCAGGCGCGATACTAACCACTGCATGACTTGTGCCTACTGATATACTACCTTTCCTACATTTCTTCACGCTGCATTGTTCACATGTTCTACGCATCAGTTTTAGTTAAATTGCGTTTGTACACTTTCTCCTATATAAGTATATACGACTTACGTATCATAATTTAGTCGAAGAAACAATGCCTAGTGTTCTGGGAATGAGCTTGCGAAATAACCTGTACTTTATTAAAACTTGACATCGGTGTAAGTGTATTTATTGGTACACCGATATGTATACTCGCAATGGGCGGAATGGTATAAACAGGCTGAAACACAAAACTAATCAAAGACTCAAAGTGCTCACGTTGCCATTAACAGAACACACCGATTATACTGAGAGAAGTTTCGTATAGGTGATTCGGAATAAAGTGAGCACTAAAAAAAGCCCTGATTAATTTCTACTTTCTGCCAGTTTATATCTTTCCGCTACATGTAAACATCAACATTGCCACGTGCTTTTATTTACATAGTCTTGTACAATATTTACATTTACGTTAAAGTGCTCCTTTAAATTTTTGCTACAATATGTACTCATTAAATGCACGGGGGCTGAATACATGCTATACTCAGTAATAATCTTAGTTATAAATACCTGCGAGTTAACGTCTTAAAACACTGGTTTCTCTGCGTCTACTCTAACGGCGCTATTAATTACCGTTACGAATCTCGTAAATCCATGCACAGTATATTCGAACTTTTAAATTAAAACCGTCACTAAAAAAACACACGACACACGCAACTCAAGAATTAAAATTCCGTTCAACATACTGCA
>PNEQ01087164.1:0-10165 GCA_003012365.1 Medauroidea extradentata | reverse complement strand
AAAACAAACTGAATGACGCAATGCGGCGAAAACCTAACTCTGATGCCATCTGTCGGTGAAATTTTAAACTATCTGTGCGGCGCGAAGCAATAGCGGCGTGTGCCAACGATAATCGACTTGGTTGCGTCGCTTTGTACTGCCGCTGATTAAATAGAATTATACAGTCAGTACGTATGTCAGTAAGAACTTAAATAAATATTTTAAATTATATTAAATACAGAGAGGTCGTTTGCAATTGATGTTGTTTCACTATTGCTGTATTCAAATAAGAAAATAAACGGGACTACATGCAGTTAGTGCTCACTTTATTCCGAATGGCCTATAGTAAGACAGTGGACACTGACGACTCTGGTTGTATTGTTGGTACGATCATAATCTGTTTTTATTTCCCGTGTTTTGCCGCCATCACACCATTTCGTTGCACGGGTTGTTAATCAGTTTACATCGTTATCTATTATAAACCTTCATTTTCCAAGTGGTTCCTGTGACCTTGGAGGTGTTTGGAGTACGGAAACATTTAATACAATAGTGTAATAAACTAGTTACCTATCACGCTATCACAAACTATAGAACATGCTGTGCTATTCTGTGAATGGTATCGAATGTGAAGGAGAATCGCGGCATATGCCATTATATGTTTGGTAGTGACGTCATATGTTAGCTTGTTCGCCCGACATTCTGGCGGTGCTGATGTTCTTCCTGATAGACTCTTGTCTACCTCGGCAGTCATTTAGGCTCCATTTTTTCTTATCTAGGACCGTCAGTGTGGGTTCAGTATAGCTATACCCTGTTCGCGATAAATTGAACACTTCTGTGTGATGTTGACAGGTCTGGTGGAGCGGCCGGTGGGGGAGTGTGCAAGCCAGCCGCAGTGCCCTCACCCCTGCAGGTGTGCCAACGGTATTGTTGACTGTCAGGAGAAGGCGCTGGCCAAGGTTCCCGACCACTTGCCGCAGGCCACCACTGAACTGTAAGTACTTGCCTACTTCATACCTACCACACTTCATGGCTATACTCCTTTATACGAACTATACCCCTTTCTTTCTTTCTTTGAATTGTACCTAATGTAATTCTTTAACGGATGTATTATCTGCTATATCTGTATGTGTGTTCTTGTGTACGAGACCGTATGTGTGTGTTTCTGACTACTGTTATTTCGTTTACAGCATGTGTATTATTCATTCTATTGTTTTTTTCTTGTGTTTCATTATTTTCCAATTTATTTTTGTGTGTTCTGATTTGAAGGATTCTAGCTATTTTAACTTTAACTACGATTCAGAATACCGTATTTACATTGAGGTTGCTAATGTATAGTTAGCCTAGAGTTAGGTTTTTCAAACCAAATTAGATTACGTTCATATTTTTTTTTGTTTTTCTGTTATTGAGTTTTGTTACGAGATGGTAATTTTTCGCAATTCTATTATAATAATATTTTTGTGTGTTTTTGTTTCTTTACTTGCGTTTTGGGAGTCGTATAATCTCGGACCCAGACGACAGTTTTTGCCGTTGGCGAGAAGGTTTTCAAAGTAGCCGCGATCGAGTGAGTTGTACATTATAGCTACTGGAACATCGCCTCTCTAGTGGCTTAAATATTTTTCTGCTGTCGAAATCCCTGAATTTCGACGCCATCTTGACATGTAGGGTTCTGTAGCTATAAATAATTCAGAAGCTTAAGTTCTGTACATTCATACGACGCCCTTTGTAAGCGCGTCGATGAACTGATCTGTCCTAGAATTACTTTAGCGAGCAAGCTGCAAGGTCGCCGATGAGTCTACACTACGCCGTTATATAGTGTATGCTCTAAGATTAGGCGAAGTGGCGCCAACAGTCTCGCATCTTGTGGAAGACTGAAAGAGAGAGCTGGTAACTTGAAACCTTAATAGAATTTATATCTAAATAGCAGTACCCCGCAGCTTTGCTCGCGAGTATTATTCGCAACTGGTAATATTTACTTTAATTGAAGAACCTATTTGTACTCAAGAGTAGTACTTCAGTCATCAAATGTTACAATGTCCAAGCGGCTAGTTCTGCAGCAGGATAAGTAGCTATAGCTGTCCACGCGAAAAGCAGTCTTAAGTTTGTCCCTGCCATTAACAGCGACTTCGCCTGGGCCTTATTTATAATCCTACCAATTTTACGCTGTGGGGTAGTTACAGACACCTAAAGTAAGAGGTTAATCGAATGAAAAACATCTTATTTACCCTGTGCAAATCCATTGGTGACGGTGCCCACAATTACATATTTTCAAAATATTCACTGGAACTTTATTGACATTACAAAGTTTCAGTGGGAAAAGGTTTCACGGAAACGTATTTGGTACCGCAAACTTAATATTAGTGAGATGATATATCGTCGTTTTACTGCCAAAAGTGTCTCAGACAAAATGAGATGTAAATTGCACTAATTCGATCTGCCGTGTAGTTTTTGTGTGTCAAAATTGAACGTTCGCACGCAGCTTTTAACGAAATTCGAGCCCAGAACCTCCCGGAATTAAGACCTGAGTACCAAACAACTGCGTCACTTAACGTCGAAATAATTCATGAAAATAAAACTTTATTTTAAAAAAAATTATTTGTGTCCTGCTGGGCTCATAGAGGTTGTACAACACCACGTCTCGATAGGTTACTGTAGAGTGAAACTCATGTATAAGTTACTTCTCGCTGCTCGTACTTGCTTTTCGGTTCGTCTGCCTTGAACGTTTACAAATTTAGTTTTATTATTAATGATCAAGTATCTTATAAAGTGAAAAGAAACTAACATATTATTTTTAAATATAAAATTATAAAAATGCTAGGAATATGTATATGTTGTTCACGAATAATTGCCCAAGTTTTAAGTATATTAGTCATTTCGTACTGTTGCGTCACAGTATAGAAACTTACCACATTTTTGTTAATATCTACAATTTAATAGTGTTTTTAAACAAAATAACAGTAATGATTTAATCACTTATGGCAGTATATCGACGATATGTCAGCTGATGTTGTACAGGAACCTAAGTGGAAAGCGAACTGCAATTTTACCCCTTCTAAACGACTACATGTACGCGAGTATTATTCGTAACTGATAATATTTACTTTAATTGAAAAACCACGTTGTACACAAGGTTGGTACTTCAGACATCAAGTGTTAGAATGTCCAAGCGGCTAGTTGAACTAACTCTGCAGCAGGATAAGTAGCTATAGCTGTCCACGCGAAAAGCAGTCTTAAGTTTGTCCCTGCCACTAACAGCGACTTCGCCTGGGCCTTATTTATAGCCCTGCCTATTTGACGTTGTGGGGTAGTTACAGACACCTAAGGTAAGATGTTAATCGAATGAGAAACATCTGTTTACCATGTGCACAACCGTTGGTGACAGTGTCCTCAATTATATATTTTCAAAATATTCACTTTAACTTTATTGCCATTACAAAGTTTCAGTGGGTAAAGGTTTCGCGGAAACGTATTTGGTGCCCCAGACTTCAGATTAGTGAGATGATATATCGTCGTTTTACTGCCAAAAGTGACTCAGACAAAATGAGATAAAATGATAAAAATGCTAGGAATATGTATATGTTGTTCACGAATAATTGCCCAAGTTTAAAGTCTATTCGTCGTTTCGTACTGTTGTGTCACAGTACAGTAACATACCACATTTTTGTTAATATCTACAATTTAATACTGTTTTTAAACGAAATAAAATTAATGACTTAATCAGTCTTGGCAGTATACCGACGATACGTCAGCTGATATTGTAGAGGATCATAAGTGGAAAGCGAACAACAATTTCACCCCTTTTAGAGATTACATGTAAATTGCACTAATTAGATCTGCCTTGTAGTTTTTGTGTGTCAGAATTGAAAGTTCGCACGCAGCTTTTAACGGAATTCGAGCCCAGAACCTCCCGGAATTTAGACCTGAGTACCAAACAACTGCGTCACATAACGTCGAAATAATTCATGAAAATAAAATTTTATTTAAAAAAATAAAATATCTGTGTCCTGGGTTCATAAAGGTTGTACAACACCACGTCTCGATAGGTTACTGTAAGAGTAAAACTCCTGTAAAGGTTGTTTCTCGCTGCTCGTTCCTGCTTTTCGGATCGTCTGCCTTGATTATTGACCAACTTAGTTTTATTCTTAATAATCACGTTTCTTATAAAAAAATTACATACATATTTTTTTAAATATTTACGTAAGCATCACTCTGACGCGAACACCACCTCAATATCGCTACTGGTTAGATATCGTGGGTTGATGGAAAACAAATTTTGTGCTTTTTCACCCTTTTGGGTGTCGAATTTCGAAATATTTTAAATTTACATCTTAAACATTTGTATAAGTATCCAACTGAAGTGTAAATCACATCGCTAGCTCGTTAAGTCGAATCAAAATCGAAGATTCACTAAAAAAAACCACATATCACCCCTGCACAGTACTGAGAACTCGAATTTCGAAAAATCTGAAAACAGTTTTGTGGTAATGTCTGTAATCATCATTCTGAAACAAAATTTAATTGTATTTCTCGACGGGTTCGATAGATATCGAGGAATTATCTAAAACACATTCAAGGTCTTTTCACCACCTAAGATAGTAAATTTCGAAAAACCCTTGAATCACGTTTTAGAATACTTTATTGGTATCTCGTGGACGTAAAAAACACAACATTAGCCCGCTGGGTTCAATATATATCGACGATTAATTGAAAACGCTTTCCACCACTTTCCACCTCCTTAGGTGGCGAATGTCGAATATTCCTGAAATTTATTTTCAGGTATTTGAGTAAGCATTAATCCTAAACAAAAATCACGTGGCTATATCAAAAGCTATGGGATCGATATGTATCGAATGTGAGTCGAAAACACATCTTACCCCTTTTTAACCAGTTTAGGGCCGAATTCGTAAAATATATTTTAAATGGTACTTGGGATATTTACAAAAGCACCAATTTAAAGCAAAGAACACTCCGATATCTCGATTTATTCGATAGATATGGAAGGATAATCGAAAACACATTTTATGTATTTTCACCCCTTTAAATAAAGAATTTCGAAACGTCTTTGAGTCCTGTCATAGACATTTGTAAAAGTAACCAATTAAAGTTAAAATCACGACTATAGCCAATTGTGTTTCAAAGATATAGACGATTCATAAAAAACACATTTTGCCCCTTTTTACTGCCTGGGGTCGAATTTCAAAAAAACCTAAAACTGCTTTTTGGGTATTTACGTAAGCAATATTTTGAAGTGAATATCAACTCTCTATCCCGAAGGGTTCGATAGATATCGATAGTTGATTGGAAACACATTTAAGGTCTTTTCACCCCCTTAAATGTTGAACTTCGAAAAATCCTTAAATTGGCTAATATGCATTTTTACGAGCGTCCTATTAAAGTAAAAATCACGATGGTAGGCCGTCGGGTTCGAGCTCTATCGACGTTTCTTCGGAAACACATTTCACCCGTTTTCACCCCCTTAGAGGTCGAATTTCGAAAATCCTTTCTTAGTGCTCGCCTACGACCCGAGGGGAACCCCCACAAAAAAATTTGATGATTCTAGGTCCAGTGGTTTGGGCTGCAATTTGATATGTCAGTCAGTCAGTCAGTCAGTCAGTCAGGTAGCTTTTGTTTTTATATATAGAGATATGTTGTGACCACGGTCGTAGAAGAACAGGTCTGGACACTCGCCTATCTACCAATGTACTTTGCTTGACCCCCTTGTTGTTTGGCTGTAGTTCGTCAAGTTACCGAGGATTGTTGTACTTTTTGGCGCTGTTTTCCGGGCGGTCAGACTCAAACTCCGTCCACTTTTTTCCATTGTTAAATTTATAAAGTAAATAAAGATTGCTGGAGCCTTTTCTTAAATTTGTGAGCGAAGAAAATATTTCATAAATTGATAAAAAATACGTTTTGATAAATTGTTTATCTTAGCGGAAAGGAAGTGGGCGGAGTTTAGTCCGACCACCGTAACATCAGCGCCAATAAAACACAATATTCTCGGTAACTTGGTGAACTACAGCCAAACAACAAGGGAGTCAAATATCCAGGCGAGTGTCCAGACCTGTTCTACGGCCGTGGTTGTGACAAAATTTATTTTTTGACCAACTTCATTAAGGTTTTGACTTCATGTCCTACCCGTTGGTCCTGATTTTCCAAGAACTCTTAACTTACCGCTAAGCACGAGTATAGAAGCTAAGCCAAGATCAATTTTAAAGTTTTTCATTGGATAGACGTTTATAATGAATGAGCACTAATTATTTTTCCAAAAGAATTTAATTGAAATTCCAGTTGTATGTTTAAGAAACGGGCTGAACATAATTTAAAGATACTTTTGATTTACTTACCCTGAAATAATTAAAATTTCACCGTAATTTATTGCTTTCAAATGTTCTAAGGATGTAGTAGCGTTGCGCGTGTAATTTTTTTTAAAGTTAAATCTTCGTATATTAATTTTCTGTGCCTTTCTAAGTTAGCACAATTTTGTTAGGATTTTCGTAATTTTAGAGTATTTGCTACCTAAAGTTCGTATTGAAATAATATTTGATTTCCTCTTGAATGTGATTTATTTGTGTTCGTCGTTGTGTTTATCTTCAGTGCTACATGTCTTCTTGTTTCATCTGGAAATGCTTGCACACTTCTCAGCCTAACAGTACACACTACTAACTCTGTTTGACCCGGGGTGTACTGCAGTAGGTATTTTGTGTTACACATTTCGAATGCCTTACCGCGTAGCCTATGTCCAAGAATTTACTCTCATTTGTTTCACCTGAAATAAGTGACAGTATACTCACAGCTGTTTGCACTTACTGTCAAGTGCGCTATAGCTTAATGAGGGCAAGTGCGGGCAGATATGAGCACTTGGGGGGGGGGGGGAACTGAGTGTACGTACCGTACGTACAAGTCACTTATTTGTCGTCATAGATATGCAGAGTAATTATAAAGTCCGTGAAACATTTCATTAAATCGGTACAGCGAAGTGGCTGAGAATAACGTAACAAATTATATACTACGTGAAAGAAAAACTCTTGACATTTTTTTACACCAGTTACAAATGTTCTGTGGGTCCTGCACCTTTCGTCACACGGCACACATATAATCGATAGTCTAATTCTGTCCATACCCGACCCAGCATATCAGGAGTGATGGTAAGAGCAGCTGCTACGATGCGATGTCGCAAGTATTCAAGGTTCTGTGGTATCCTTGATGTATCCCACAAGAAAAAATCGCAAGGCGTCAGGTCCGGCGATCGTGGTGGCCACGGGAGGAGAACTTCGTCAGCGGCCGCCCCACGGCCTATCCAGCGATGTGGCAGCGTCTCATTCAGATAATCTCGTACCAAATTGTGGTAATGAGGTGGAGCGTTTTGGCGCTAACTTAAAAAAAAAACTTTGACAGTTTTTCTTTCACGTAGTCTATAATTTGTTACGTTACTCTTAGCCATTTTACTGTACCGATTTAATGAAATGTTTCATGGACTTTATAATTACCCTGTGTTTGGCAGCGTTCTTTGAACAAAGTGTGCGCATCGCATCATGTCTGTCGCAGCCAATATATTCACTGCATAGCAAATATACAGCGGGATTGTTGCTAGCTACAAGTAGCACATACAGAATATCGAAGAACAAAGGGTTCAGAACCCAGATGTGATGCGCTAACATCATTGCCTAGAAAGAGTTAGGTCTAACAATGCTTAGTAACATACAGAAAATGTTTATAGTAATCAGAGACGTGTAAAAATAAATAAGTTAATAGATAAATGTAACATGCACGTGTATGCACAATTACGTAGGGGAACGTCCGCAAGACAGAGAGCTATTTGGGGCAGGACCCGCAGTGTCTTTCCTCCCTAGGATGGAGCAGCGGTTGAATGTAAACTTAGGGGAAGAGGGATTGGCTTGAGGAAACCCGCTGACCTGCAACGCCTCCCACACGCAGTGATAGTGAGACCTAGGCTAGGAACGACATAGTCATGTATGATGTAAGTACAAGCAGCAGTGTGTAACAGTGCAGGACTACTGTATGTTGCAGGAGATTGGAGCAGAACGCAATCAGTGAGGTGCCACACAAGGCATTCAGTCCGTACCGCAGGATCAGCAAGATGTAAGTACCAACCACTCTCACATGACCAGTGACTGTTCACGGTAGCTAGAAAAATAAACACTTATATTGATGGTATGCAGCACTACCGAGAATTATTCAACATTAATTTACGTATTGAAAACCACAGTCTTCTATATCAGTTTTAATGAAAACGTAAAAGAAAATATATTTACTACTATGCTACGTAAAATTTATTTTTCCGGCAAAAAAAAAAAAACCACGTGCAAGTGTTGGTTCCCAATAGGCGATCCAGAAAAGTAACTTCTAGAGTTTACTAGATTTTCTCGGATGATATATCACTAGAGGTTAGCCAGACATAGAACAAACGTAGGCCTACGTAAGCAATAAATTTAGTTCACTTTTTAAATGTAAACAAACTTAATTTGAATCACTTTTCAAACTACTCGAATATAAATTTAACTCTATCCGGACTAATGTCGTTAGTTTTCGTAAACGTCTTTAGTTTTCCGTTATGGATGCATATTTGTTTATGAATCGATACAAATTTAATCAATTAATTTACATATGTAAATTAAAATCAATTGAAAACATAATTACATTTATAATTATTTTTATACGTTTTTAAAACTAATAACAAATAAAAAATCTTAAGAATACGTCTCCAGATCTATTTTTATACTTACATTACGAACACACAACTTAAAATCCTCACTGGCTAAGGGCTTAAAAACTAGGATGATAGTCGGCGAGGAGAGGTAAAATATGTGAGTTAACGGCCAGTGGAAGGTCTAGGCACTCCCAATATCTGTGAATGGTACCGCACATTGACAAGTGTTTAGTTTACAAATTAATCTCTACGTACGTTATTTTCGGTTACACTTTTTCAGACCTTAAACAGTTAGAATAAGACGTATAATTTATCGTAGGTCGGTCGCTATAATATTATACTATTTTTGCGATAATTACTTTTTTAAACTTAAACGAGAGCAGATGTCAAGATTCTGTCTGTTTTGTTAAGAATTGTTTTCAAAGCAGTAAGTTCTACGGTTTTGGCTAAAAAGTCAATTAATGAGAATTTCGTTAATTACATAATTAGCAAAGACCAGGGTATTTACAGCCTTGAAAAATCAGCCAATATGGAGAAGACGATTTTAAACAAAACTGCCAGACAGATTTTTGATATCTGCTCTCGTTTAGCCATAAAAAAATTAATATATCCAAAATAATAATAGAAACTAAAGAGCATGGCCTTATCAAAGGCCGTGGCCGACACCTTGCCTAGTTCTTGACCTTGTGTATAGTTGTGTGTAACCGTCTCTAACGACGTCGCTATCGACGAGACGTGAAGACTAATAAAATATAAATATATGTTGTTGGCAACCGTGTACACTATGTTTATTAGTCATGCTGTATATGGAAGTGCCTTAACGGAGAGTAACAAGTTACTTGGTGAAGAGTTAGTACGATGCAACTTTTAGGATGAGTTATTACACATTTTTCGGAAGGTAGCATGCTTGTAAAACCCGTTACAAATTGTAATAACGATTAACGAAACATAACTATTAATTTTTCGATACTTGTCAGAAAGAAATCACATCAAAATGTAAATCAAACATGAGACAGAAACTTGTGAACTGGAGAGGACTGCTTGGTAACATTGGTTTGGATAGCAAGGGAAGTAGTAGGTTGATAGGGGGATGAGCACTTGCATGTCCACAGTACAAGGACTCGTAATTTAACACGCCAGACGTCTTGCAGTATCAGTTTGTTCTTCCAGTGTACTTCTGGGAACCATAGTAGTAGGCATGTATTATCACAATTTATTACTTGATTAGTAAAACAAATGCCCTTATTCTTAGAAATTTGAAGACTTTTCTTTTTTCTTACGGCGACCGCCAGTTGCACGCTTTCAATGCATTCAAGATATTGAGGGCCGGCTCGATCCTTATGTTCAGTGTGGGAGAGATAGGGATTTCAATGTAAAATTGAAAGTCGCTTTACGCATTCAGTTTTCATGATTTAACTTTCAAACAAGAATTGTAAGACAGATTTTGAAGACGACTAACTCGCTATAAGACGAAAAAACTATTTTCGTTATAAAAAACGTATTAAATCGACAGTTTAAATA
>PNEQ01087163.1:0-34176 GCA_003012365.1 Medauroidea extradentata | reverse complement strand
GTTCTTACGAGGTATGCAGATGACATTATTTTTGTTTTCAATCTGATACGAGGTATCAACTCTTAACCGACGATATCCCACTAGTAACACCTCTCTATTACATACACAACACCGGGGGAGGGTGCCAGAAAGATGTTTCACCCATACCCCTGAAATCAAAAATAAATGTATCAAAAAATTGTAAATAAGCGCGTACTTTTTTTTCTTTTAGAATATCTCTTTTTCAAATTGATTTTTTTTGTCTCTTCATTCATACAATGTACTAAAAATAGTATCAATATGTACACTGTAGTACAACCTAAATGTTCAAATACATTTGTAATCGAACAAGACGGACGTTAATGGGAGTATTAGCCCATTGATCACAAACAACTGAAAATCTGTTAAAACATAACTGTATATAATTGGCATATTAAATGTGTATCATTCCACCCACTCACACTTCCCAAATAAATTCCTAGCTACGGACCTGTCGTCCTTTATCCTCCGTGTACGGTTTAAGGATGAATCTGGAGACCTTAGAGTACTCATAGAAGGTCATTAGAGTAGTGGTGTGCGTAGACTATTGCCGTTCTAAACTGTACCGTTGTAACAAAACGACAATTTACACTAATACTAAGACTCTCTGTTTCGAAGATCGGGGCTGCCTTAGATAAAAACTGTCTCTAAAGCGGAACAGACTTTTTAGTTTATCCTTGTAGATGCGGAATTCAAATCCCTGGTACGGCATCGTTAATGTAACTGGATATTTCATAAATGCGTGCAATTAGATGAATGGTATATGAAAATCTTTCGCGACTACCAACTTTTCTTTACATGTACGTATTGGCTTTTTTCCATACTCAACATAACAATGTAGGTAGCTCCACTGATATTTGGTGAAAATAATTTTACAACGTGTTTCAATGTCGTACGTACATATTTGCAGCTCTTCGTCATGGTTATTGGTAGTATGTCTTTGTGAATAGGCGTCAGCGATTTTAATGTGCCAACTAGAAAAAATTATTGCCACATCACACGTCTGTGATTTGCGGTAAGAGCCCCAAGACTCTGAGAGTTAAAAAAAAATATATCCAATCAATGACCACGATGCAGATTTGCAAATGCAGACGTAAGTCACTGAAACAAGTTAGTACAAAAATGTTTTCGCGAAAACTACCTGTCCACAGTTGTATTAATAAAGCGATAAACCGTTGGAGGAAAAAAATTGTAACGTCGAAGGAACACCGGCCGATAAAGGGCGAGGAAAGAAAGACATGATCATAGCTAATGGGGACATGTTTCTGTGCAAGGAGTTGTGACTGGTAGCCGCGCCCAGATAGGTAGTTGATGGTGCTGTGGTCACGTGCTCTGCGGGGCTGAATGTGCAAGCCAAGGAGGGGCGGCTGGCGTCACCATTGTTCCTGGCGGAGCGTGGTGTGGCCTGCAGATATTGTCGAGCCGCGGGCATACTGATGACGACGACGACACCCTCCATACTCACCCTCCACACCCACAACCACGCCCTCCATACTTGTCCACAGCTGGACAGCGTTATGTAATATGTTTCAACCCACATTTCTGGAATGTTGTCGTTTAGAGGAATCTGATAACCCATTAAACTGATCACCTCATGTTAATGAAAATGTTTCTCATCTTGTTAACTCCCGACGCAAAAAGATGGGGTGTTAAGTTTAACGTGTCTGTCTGTGTATCTGTGTGGTTGTCTGTGACAGCGTAGCTCTTAAACGAATTGGCCAATTTTGATGTTTTTTTTTGTTTGAAAGCTGATGTTATCGACACGGTTCTTAGCTATGATCCAAGGAAATCTGTTCAGCCGTTTAAAGATCATCAGGTTTTTTTTTTTTTTTTTTTTTTTTACGTGATCAATTCTACTGGCCTGGTCGATTTGAAATTTAGTATCCTGTGAGTCCGGGGTTTATTATATTTTTAATTTAAGTCATAATAATGCCTTATGTTGTATGCCACTTAAACACAACAATTTTACGAAAGGATACACGCTAATGACATGACTCGATCATTTGTTGTCAGGAAATATTTACATTATTAAGTCAACCATAACATAAAACCACCCTGTGGGCAGTCACTATACAGCAATGTTCTGTCTGTCAACTCTATAGTTGACTCATTTTTGCATACCACTGTCCAGCTGTACTTTCGCGCGCACCTTGGGCCAGGGGTCAATCCAAAAAAAGGGTAGGGGGATTTAGGGGTTATGCCCCCTCCCGAAACTGCTGCAAAAAGATTAAACCAAATAAGAGCCAAGTAAAATACTGAAAAAATTACCTCATACTCCCCCTAGATCTTCGTTAAAAGACAACACAACATTAACAACACAATCATTTGATGCAACAATACGAGGGCAGAAGTTTAGAATGTACCTAATTTATTGTATATCATCAATAAGTTCTTTTTTTACTTTTAAGGCATTATTAATCCTTAAAAATATTACAATTTATTAAAGGGTAGCCTAAATAATTTTATTTTATGTTTGGAAACTCCTTTAATAGCACCATTTTGCACCTTAAAATCCAATTTTCCCGAAAGAGGACCTCCAGACTCCCCGTTTTTGGCTTAGGCATTACATTTGCTGATGATATTACTGCAAGGTTATAGGTAGAACCACTGATCTTTGGTGAAAATAATGTTGTACTAACTTGTGTTAGCCCATGTCTCTACTGTCAGTGTAAATTGTTTAATTTCAGCAAATTCGTTAGCTTATGTTCGGAGTATGCTCCCGTAACATGCAAAATTTGATCTTCTACGTATCGTAATGTGTATAAGTACTATGCAAGTCAAAAAAGTTACGTGAGAGGAAAATGTTGTCGCTAGTAACGTCTACAAAACTAACATGATTTCATAGAACTATAAAAATATGACTTTCACGCCTGAACGGCCTTAAATATCTTATTTTTAAGACCTCGGCTCAAATCAACTATATAGTTTAGTTTATTAGCCTCCAATACAGCCCAGTGGAAACTGGTAAGGAGTTGTCGTACAGTATACATGAGTAAATTACAAAAAATTACTTTGACCATAACACAACATACATAACATTCAGAATATACAACACAAGTATAGTGAACAAATTACTCCAAAATTATAATTTTGAGTGGGGCAAAGTTACCAAGAAATATACAATAAAAGAGTTGACCCAGTGCACCGAGCTGCAGGTTTCATTACCGTGGGTAATAATAGCACGAATCTATGCGGCACGACCAACCAACAAGAGTACATGGGCATAGACACGGAATTGTAGAAACTAAAAAGAAGGAGTTAATGCACACGGGCGTACACTCAAGCCAAGTGCACACCTGCGCAGAGTGTACTCGGAGCGACGGCCCACGGCGAGATTGCGCACTCGTACTTGGCGCCGACCGCTGACCGGACGTTGTAAAACACTTGCGCGGCTAAAACCAGGCCACTGGCGCGACAATCGCCCGCGCATATGACCGCGATCTCTCAGCGCGTCGCCCCGGACAAATATCCTACGACTATACAGAGTGTCCACTAACTGCCACGTAATAAGCTCACCCCGCGAATCCTGGGCTAAATCGGAGACGAAAATGTTAGTGGCAAAATGTTCTGAGATGACATTTTATGTGCACAATGTGGCAACACAGTACGGAGAAAGTTTTCTCACGTGTCTCATGTCCAACATTTTTAGATGTGCTATGGTATGTAGACGAGTAAACGTAGAATAATGTTTGAAATGCTCGGGATTTTAATCTGTACCCATAATACTCAGGTCAGAACAGACTGTAAGTAGGACATATGAGGAGGGCAAGAGGGAACTAACTACATTGCTATGTTGCCACACTGTGCATATAAAACGTCATCGTTAGGGACCGGAACATTTCGCGAATTCAATGACCTGCAGGTTAGAATACATTGTACTATGCATAATCAAGCCCCGTTTATTAGTTCGTTGTCTGCTGTTGCACTGAGTAGCAGCTACACTCTAAAAAATAGTTTGTGAATTTACACGGCGTGCGTACAGGAGCGCTAAGGACGTAGGTATTGTAGAATAGTTTCCCAGACATACATGGTAGCACTCCTAAACCTTTTTATAAAACAGTCAAATGCATACTGAAGTTACCAGACTTGTACTGTAATAAGAGTAAAAGTTTGCATATTTAAAAGACGAAGTATGGTAACTGTACCATACTGCGTCTGGGATAATAACTTCCTAAACATTCAAGGAAGCTTTTTTACAGTGTAGTGGACAAATGGTCGAGGCTTGAGTATGCATAGGTCACTGAATTCGCGAAAATTGTCTGTTCCTAGTCATCATACAATATTTTCCCAAGAACAGTTCCGTCCCAAATTTATACCAGGATTCATGTGGTGTGCTTAATATGAGTTTTTTTTCTGGACATGCTGTATATAAGAACGTACACCCACGGCGCGTGGAGAGTCAAGTATCGGTCGAGGAGGAGGGATGTTTGGAGGGACAAATGTTTGCTCGAGTGACTCACAGCCTCGCCTACCTGCGGGATGCTGCGCCGCTGTACCACCAGACCTACCTACCATCTACCTCCTCCCACCACCCCCCTTGCTGGCCAGGACTCGCGCACTCGCGGAATAGACGGGAAGTTTCCGCATCACTATGATTCGGTGCCTTACGTGCATATCTGCAGTTCTACTTCATGGCTATTGGTTGTCTGCATTTATGCAGAGTCGTCTTTCTTTTGACTGCGTCAAGGTGAACTGTGACACCACGCATCTGTGATTTGTTGTGGATAGAACCCCCATGACGGTGGGAGCTATAAATTCCAATCACTGACCACGAATCACAGTCGCTTGTGTTCAGGTAAGATACCAAAACAAAGTGAAGCAAAAATCTTTCCGCGAAACTTCCTGCCCATATAGTCATGGATAGAGATAATGTAAAATCGTAAAAAATCTTTCCTGGTACCGTATTTTACGAAACAATTTAGCGGCCGGCACCGTGTGTGATTGAGGGAATGTTATGTAGTTGTTTAAAGACAAATCATATAATAATCAGTAGCTTCGCAGCAGAGTTATCATTGGCCCAGTTAGACAGTGACACGCTAGTAACTACAGAAGAACGTCATACATGGACATGTTATAAAGAACCCTAGCACACAGTCAAACTTTTCTCGCGATAATTCAAACCATGGCTTGCTAGAGGTTCGGGAAATTAGCGGGTTCTTTGGGATATAAAGCAAAATCCAAACCTCCGCACGTTTACGCAACTTCCGTATTTGAGCCACGATTTCACACTCCTTGGAGAGCTTAGCCAATAATATAAATCGGCAACATTGCACGGGCTCGATCGTGGTGCACAGCTACCTCAGCATTGCAGCCAATGAGCTGCTGATGTCTGGTCAGAGATACGTGAG
Organism: Medauroidea extradentata; assembly: GCA_003012365.1. Classification (NCBI taxonomy): domain Eukaryota; kingdom Metazoa; phylum Arthropoda; class Insecta; order Phasmatodea; family Phasmatidae; genus Medauroidea; species Medauroidea extradentata. The sequence goes on along the minus strand of PNEQ01087163.1, from coordinate 28,810 downwards.
TTTCTCGTATTTATGCGACTTAATAACGTAAGCCAGTCAATAAATAAGAAATTATTAATAAAAGGACAATTTCACCTCCATGTTAGAATCAACTGTCTTGTGTATACTTGAGCCTCGACGGCCACTTGTCCATTAGCTGCTACGCACTGGAACAGTTGATAACGAATGAACAGACAGGGCTTGAGTATGCATAGGACAGAGGATTCTAGCATACGTGTGATTGAACTCGCGAAATTTTTCTTTGCCTAGAAAAAATTAATTGTACTATCCGCTTGGATAGTTGATTGGGGCTATAATATATATAGGACTGAGAAATCTATGCTTCTGCTAGGCGAATCCGCGAAATTCACGCACCCATAGTACACAGAAATTAACGAAGACTAACCTACAAGTCAGCGAACAGGCGAAATTTCCTAGTCTCTAGCCGTAACCCAAAATGCAGAAAAAACTGTATTTTTTGCTCATCAAATCCTTACACTCTCAGCGAGAAATCAGTTTTCTAAGATTCATCGCAGATTTTGTGTACCATAACGAGACAATCTTGATGCACAAGTATAATATGACTATACGAACTGAAAGACGAAGAAAGCATGACAACAGTTAGTCAATCGTTGCGATTATTTATAAAAAAAATACAAATAAAACTGTCATAAACTGTAAGAAAATAATAGGCTACGTTTTTACGAAAACTTTAACACTCATAAATATTCCCTGATTCCTAGGATGACCAATGTTCAAATGCAAGAAAAGTAATAATGCTAGAGCCTTTATCTCTCTTGGGTACATCTCGACTATTACCTCGATAACATAGTTTCTGAACTTTCTCGCACTGCCCCAATTCAACCTGGCAAAACAAACACCAAGGAAATGGCTCTACGAGCACGACCCGCGACAAAAATAAACCTGACGAACAGACACTGAGTCATGTACTCATGTAACTGGTGACTGCTACTTAACAAGGTGAGCTCATTTAACCCTAGCGCACCGCACGCGATAGAAATTCCAGCCACAGTCTTTATAGGGGCGTGGTACATTAACTAACGTTTATATTCTCATTAATTTTAAGGTTAATGAAGGAAAAATATAGCAATCTTTGAACACACTTTTCTGCCATATTTCTGAGCACAAATTCCTTTAGTATTACTTCCTACTGAACCTAAGCAATTACGACAAAATTAATAATATATCAATCGAAAATACATTACGGTAGTAATATTAAGCTCGCAACAACTATGCTATATTTAATGATTGAATTTTTTTTGTGTTCCTATACCGTCAGCGTTACCGCACATACACACCCTCTTAAAAAGTGTTTTTTTTTTAATTCAATAATCTGTTTAGTATAACTTCAGTAATATTCTCCAGCCACCTAAGATCAGTAACTGTTAATATTTTGTAATGCGTGTCACAGCGCAAGACAAAATTTACAGTGCAAATGGTGAAATGGATGATATTTCAGGTTCATTTTAGAACTAAAAACGTCGACTGATATGGCATAAAACATGAACAACACTTCAAAGCCATGGCCTCAGAACTGCAGAATTTTACTGAAGTTACGCAAAACAGAATACGCCACCGCAATGATACTCTACATACGACACTCGCAGTATACACGACTACATGACGAGGAGCCGGCGAGAAACACACACGCACAACTAGGATGATACCACCCACATCAAGCACGCGAATTTAAAAGCAACAAGTGCATCCGACGTATCAGTGAACGTTCAACACCAGCACTGGTCGGGCGTACGTCGCCGTCTTACGACGCAGGTCGACAATCCCAGGAGCTGCGGCTTACATCATCCCCGCAGCGCGATTCTGTTCCTTATTCTCGCCTTGTCTGCTGTCCAGTAACGTCAGCCTGTTACAAAGCTAACTGTACCCCGACAGATTGTTACATAGTTACGATAAAATTAAAAAAAATATATATATATATATATATATATATATATATATATATATATACATATATACGATCACATTTTTCAAGATACTACAGCTAGAAGCCGGAAAAAAAATCACTTGTCCAATGACACGTAAGCTAGCCTTCAAGAATGTATGCGTACTCAAGCAGACATCATCTACTCATTGGCTGTTCACTGACAAAGTAACACCACGCGATTGGGCATACATTTAGCTGCTTCTTTATTATTGGCTCAGCGCCTTTCAGAATGGGCCATCTACGTCAAGGGCCATTTGCAAATGTGTAGGGGCCGAAAAATTTCGCGGATTCAGTAGAATCCATTGCCCCACGCATACCCAAGCCCCGACTACCCCACGCATACCCAAGCCCCGACTATTTGTTCATTATCCGCTGTTTCACTGAGTAGCAGCTAGTGGCACGAGTATGCACAGGATAGTTGATTCGAACAAGCAGGTAACTGAATCCGCGAAATTTTCCGGCCGGTTCAACCATGTGTAGAGATGGTGAAATTTCGCGAATTCAATTACCTGCACATTAGAATCAAATCTCATATACATACTCAAGTCCCGACCATTTGTCCACCAGCTGCTACTAAGCGGAACAACAGACAATGAACGAATAGGCAGGATATGTATATGATATTTGATTCGAACATGCAGGTCATTGAATTCGCGAAATTTCACCATCTCTAACCATGTGGTATCGACGTCTCAATGTGAGTGCCAATGTCAGTACGCAGATATTCTAGGGGGACTAACATACATGCCAGTAACCCCGGTATCTTAGTAACGAATCACTGTATTCTGTGGGTTTGCAGCGCTGACGTAAGAGGACAAGAAGAGACAGAATCGCGCTGAAGACACCGAAGCACTTGCCTTCATCCACGGCACCCCGACTGGTGCGTGCGTACTTCTCGCCGACGACGACACACGCGCACCGACTCAACTCACGTGGCGGACGACGAGGCACTGCGCGCAGAGGTCCGGCGTGCACTGACGACGACGATGGACGACGTCGTGACACACCGCGACTATAGCCGTCTCTTTTCTTCAAGGCGACGCACGCCGCGATGACCTCACGCCCGCCCCCCTGCGCTCCGCTCCAGCGGCCAGATACGGCGCGACTGCGTCACCACGGCCGGCAACTGCCTCCACCTACACCCCTCCCCCTCCTAATTCCACCATGCAACAATCACCTGGCCGCTTACGATTCCATCACTTCTTCTCCACATCCGGTCTTCTTGTCGTCATCGAATTCCAGCATGACTTAAGGCCACACTCGTTCGTTTCTAACCAATTTTTTTATAACTTAAGAGTAGATGTCAAAAAATAAGTCTAGCAGTTTTGTTTAAAATGTTTTTTTTGCCGTGACAGCACATTTTTTTTTCAAAGCATTAAATTATACGGTTCCGACTAAAAAGCCAATTAACCAGAATTTCGTAAACTATAAAAAATTAGCTAAAACCATAGTATTTACTGCCTTAAAAAAATCAGCCAACGTGGAGAAGACGATTTTAAACAGAAATTCCACGCAGATTTTTTACACCTGTTCTCGTTTAGGCGTAAAAAAATTAATATCGCTAAAAAAAAGTAGAAAGTAGAGAGCTTAAGCCTGAGTTTCTCGGCTTTCGAGTCAGTTATTTTTAAGCCCATACGAGAGCCGATAACGAGAAATTTCTCAGTAACTTAGTTGCAAAGTGGTTACACTATGCAATGAAATTTGTCGATGCAAACAATTAAAAGGACATTCCGTTAACTAACAAATCAGCTACTGTCGTGCTGTATTTCCTCTCGAAAAGTACCTAAGATACAGAACAGAAAGTGTTCGGAAATCAATTAGAAAAAAACAGCAATTTTTGACGTTATTTACTCCGGACAATGTGTTCTGGCAAGGTCGCGTATTTATTTTGTGCTGTCTTTTCCGACGTAATCACAGGTACGAAATTCCAGTGTCACAAACATTTCCAAAGAAATAAATAACTCTGAAAAAGTGTGTGCCCCGAGAAATTAGTCGGTCAACGGTCACGTCCGCCACGTTTCCCAGATGTGAAATTTGCGAGGGACCCCCATTGAGAAGGAATCCGGATCAGCACGACGGAGGCGAATTGTCCACAGTGAGCTCCCTGTATGACATCTGTGGAGTGTTCTGTGAAACACTGGTCACCAGAATACCTAAGAATTTATAGTATATACAGTTCGAATTTATAGTGTGAGTAAACTTAATTCGAGCTGGTTCGTTTTGAATCAAAATTACACTGTAAAAATTTGTTTGTAAATTTTCCACAAGTGTGTACAGGAGCACTAAGAACGTAGGTATTGTAGAATTGTTTCCCAGACACCCATGGTAGCACTCCTAAATTTTTTATAAAACAATCAAATGTATACAGGCCATTCATGATAAAGAGAGCACTACATAAAGTTTTTTGTCAGACATTTTACAGTTATCTTTACTATTTTCAATATGAAAACTTCCATGTAGCTAGAAACCAGTGTAAACGTTTCAACACACTCAAAAGTTAACATCTATTGGCCCAATAAAACATATTTTTAACTAAGTACAAGTTCTGCTGAGTGCTCAGTTTATAGTGAACAACCTATACTAAAGTTACCAGACTTGTATTGAAACAGTAGTAGATGTTTGCATACTGACAAGGCGGAAGTATTGTAACTGTCCCACACTTCGTTTAGGTTAATTACTTCCTAAACATTTTAGGAAGTTTTTTTACACTGTACATAAAAACAGTTAGGATCTGCACAGAAATGTTTCTGATGGGACTGGAGACGTCGAATATAGGCAGTCCCGCAAGTCGGTGTCAAGACCGGCCGAGAGACCAAACCGACTTCAGAAACAACTTTCTTCACTGACTTAGGCTAAGTCTCCCAACGATACACTTTCCTCGGCCGCCTACACATCGTCTCTCCTCTCTAGAATCAAGAAAGTGACATGACGCGTTCCCATATTGCCAGCTAGTCGCCCACGCAATGACACAGATAATGAATGTCGCTATACGGACGTTCACCATGCAACCTCAAGGTCACTTCCTTTCGCAATATCTCTTTCGGTCAGACCCCATCTTCTGCATTAAAGTATTGGTGGAAATATTGCTTCAGGAATTAAAATGTGGGGAGAAATGTATACGTAGGTGTTTTCCAGTGTTTTTTTTTTATGAAAATACGTATTTGGCCATAGTTATCAGTACACTGAAAAAAAAAAAAAAACCAGCCAGGTGGGCCGCACTGAGATGAATAAAAAGTCACGTGTGACGTACATATATATAGGTACTGAGCCATGTGTAATTTAATCCAACATGTAATTCTCTGTCCTTTTTCCCGCGAGGCTTCTGCGGTAGGTACACAAATAACTTAAATGCTAAATTAAGTAATTGATGTTTGCAGCGTTCTCGAAGTCAATAGGACAAATTTTAAGGAGAGCAGTTCTAGACAAAAGTTTTGGTAACATTTATCGTGCAAATTTCTTCTCCCGAGTGAATTTCTTGAACATAATCTTTGACGGCGAAATACCATACATTTGATTCCACAGCAAAGGTTAGACCATAACGTACGTCACCGTTGAAGAATATTGCATTAAATTCGGTGGTGGGGGGAAGAAGGGGAAAAACTGTTACATGGTATTGTTCTTCACTAATTTTTCTATGTTGACTTTCTAAAACTTGGAAATTTGTATCGACGTTTACAGCTGCAATTTTCGTAACATCATTTAACTCGGGGGGATCCTCTAATAAGCATTTATCGCGTGTTTAATTTTCTCGGCAGCTAATAATGCACGTGATCATACTAATTGTTAAATTGAATATACAAACTGCATACAGGCCTACATGTTTGTACGTTTGAGATTTTTTAAATATAGTTAGGGATTTAAAAATTTGCATTTTATTTTGAGTATAGTCTGCAATTGAAACACCTGAAGTTCGTATCACTTCCTGCAATTGTAGATGACTTATTTGACACCTCATGGAAGGCGTGAGCCAATAACAAAGAAGTAATTAACTCTCACGTGATATTACTGTGTGTGCGTGCAGCCAATGAGCAGCTGTTGTCTGCTCGAGTACAGAGGTATTCGTGGAAGTTTGTCTAAAGGTCAGTTAACCCGCGAATTTTTACGGTTTCTAAATGCAGGTTAATTAATAGCAACAAACAACAAAATTATATTAGTTCGTACCATTTTATGTACATTTCCTGACAGAAAACTGAAAATATACAAGGGTAGTGTCATAGCTGGACATGCTGCTACAATTGTCTGTGATATTGCCAGAGACCCGGATATTTAGCGAATTCATTTGAGAATACATCAGACTTCAAACTCTTGCAAGCGCACTTTAAAGTTATGATTGAATCACTACTGCAGAAACTCAGGCTTGATGACTCAGACACAACAGGTAACCTGCGTGAAAACACTCAACTTACAGCCACGCTATGTTGCCAGATGCACACCTTACCACTACCATCTGAAGCAGCAACCAATGAACTAGTAGAAGACTGAATGTACACAGGACTGTGGAGTACAGCCGGCTGGGCGTTGAACCCACGAAATATCCGGGTCTCTGCTTATCGCGCTTTGGATTCATGTGTTATGAGAACGCAATAAGCGCGATACAGGACAAGACAATAAACTGACGTCGATGCAGTAAGTAACAAACTTGAGAATGAACTCCACACTTTTCTACTTCACCCACTACCAATTATTTCTCCCAATTACTAGCCCTTTTACTGGTAAATAAGGAGAGTAGCTCAGTGGTGGCTCGTGGGTTGTTGCCGGGCGGCCGTCACACACCCTAAAATCGTTCAGCCTAAAACCCTTTCTTCGACCTAATTTAGCCTAAAGTTATTCAGCCTAAAGTCATTCAGCCTAAAATTATTCAGCCTACAGTCATTTAGACTAAAGTCACACAGCCTAAAACCATTCAGCCTAAAGTTGCCAGGTGGGGATGCAGATGGTCGGAACTGTAGGCCTACACTCTTGATGAACGCACCGTAGACCAATGACTATGGAAAATTGGCCAGCTGCTACATATTTTGTGACCACTCAGTAGTAAGGGGCACCTGCACATCAGCGTGTCGGTGGCTGAGAGTCAACCAGCGCACTACCTTGTACAGCTCTTGGCAACTGCAGCCCTACCTGGTAACAACCCACGAGCAGCCATTGTAGCTACTGAACGTATACCCACAAACTATCGATTTTTTATGTTTAGTTTATTGACTAAAAACTGTTCTAAAGTTGTTAGAAGTAGTCCTACGTAAAAACAATTGTTTGGTTACGTCAGGTTCGTTACAACAGGTTAGGTCAGGCACCTAACCTGACGATTTTTTTTGCGTAGAACGACTTCTAATCACTGTAGAACCATATAGTAACCTATACCACATAAATCAATAGTTTTCCCTGTGAATTCCTCGCATTTACCCTCCAATTCAGCAATACGAAGTCTGCATGACTGGGCCACAGACTAAATATTCTGCAACTGGGCAGACATCCAAATCAACATAAAAACGTAGTAGTTTTCGGGGCCAAACTAATGATAAAAAATTATTTTGGACATTTGGTTTGGTTTATGCATTATTTGTGTTTTAAAACAGAGGGGTCGTATTATTCATTCCCGGTTTTCTCAAGGTCAAGAGAGCTCTATTTTTAATCAACGTACAGAATCGTTCACATTAATGCGAGAATGTATTGACAAGAAACGTGTCATCATTCAGCAAAGATTGTGTTGGGAAGATGGTGCGATAAAGAAAAAGGTGTAAATATCCTGGAAGGTACTTAGACGTACAAAGTGTGCTGCATTCCACTAGGCCATAAACGGGAATGTAGCCTCATGACCCCAGCAACTGCCACTTAGGCGTCGTTGGCGGGAACCGCCCCGACACATCGCAAACTTATCAGACTTGCAAATAATTTTGCTCCGGGGCATAAATTAAAGGCTCGGAGGGAGGAAAAACGAGGCTGACTCCTCCCAAAGGAGATTGTGTAGAAGACTAGAATATTAAATAGACCGAACCTTGAAAACGTATCAAATAAATAAAAAAGATACTGCGAAACGCTTATTAGATTACACTATTTATATGATAATGGGTCCAGCGCAGAATTCTACGTGTCGTTCATTCTGAGACATCGTGAATCCCATTCGCAGCGAGCACTGTAACATTCCTTAATCAAAGAAACTTCTATTTACAAGGAAAAACACATGTTCTGGCCTTGAGAATAAGACACATCATTTGCATTTCAATTCTGTCAGTGGTAACAAACTACACATTGCATCACGTTTTGTTTAGAAAAATATGAAGACATTTCGAAAAAGGAATAATTTTTAAATACAATAAAATATGCGACGTGTTAAAGTCTAACAAGCAAATAATGCGTGACCAACAAACGGCTGCTGTTTAGTTCTTTTGTTAGGTGTTTAGATATTCATTCCTCGTAGCGTATGTCCATAAACTTCTTGGACTTCCACACACTGACAGTACTATGCAATGGGTAACGAAGGAGAAATGAAGAAAGAGGCAATGAACAGCGTGTTCGTGTGTTCTGACAACACGTTTACATTGGAAACAAAACATGCGTAAAGGCACTTGCAAGAAACGAGCCTTTAAAAAAATAGTCAATGACGCGGCACAGGTTTCGTTTGCTCGTCGATTTTCTCTCTTTCCCTGCTGGTTTTCGTGTCGTAACCTTGACGGAATGATTGCGATGCGCTGTTACCTCGTCTTGTCTTGCCTGCCCTGGCTGGCAATTGTCTCGCCTTTTTATTCCTCGTCTTCTCATCTGTCGCGTGCACGTGGCTCGTAGGACGCAACTCGCGACCTTCAGCGCATCAATGCATCTGCTTCCTCGCCGGCCACAATCGCCAATCCCGCAGCCATTGTCCGCCGACCCTGTCGCTAGGCACGTAGACACAGAACATCTAACACTGCAGAAGCGAAACCCTAGCCGTAGAAGCCTGCAACAGCTGCTGAAGAGCTCGCTATAATGAGGACCGACCAATAAGAAACGTTCTACAGCACAGTGGTCAATCGGATCCAAGAAATCCCGTGTCAAGAGCTTCATGTAGTCAATGACATTCCAATGGCACGATATTCCGCTTCTGTCTTCTCTGTGGTGTACCGCTCTAAGACGTCCCTCATCCATCGAGCTAGAACGCTCTGTGCTGATTCAATGAACTCGCACTATGGATAACCCGTGTTCGATTTCCGGTCGTGCCATCGCCATTTCGGTCTCCCGTATCTTTCCAGAACTACTCTAGACAATTGTCGAATGGTTCCTGATGGAGGCTGAGGCCGATGTCCTGGTGTGGTTGGCCGAACCACTGGTTCCGACGATAACTGATAAGAGTAATGTCTCGCCTGCAACGTATGCACCCTACCGAACACGTCCCGCAGGCCAGTGGTAAGGGTTATTCTGACTCGCGAACCAAACGCCAACGGCACTCCTACGAACGACGAACTTAACTGAAAAAATAAGCAATTTCCATCGTGAATGATGCAACCACGATATTTAAGGAACCCATTCTTAGTAACGTAATTTAAAACGTGGCACATGAGGTGTATTCTCTGTCCCCTCCACCTTATACCCGTTAAAGTAGGTTTGCACATCAAGATAAATCGAAGAAGCAGTAACCAAATACTTAATTATTTACTTCTTGCATCATATTCACAACTTGCATGTCAATAAACCTACAGAACAGCTGAACACATTACAAGTTAGGCGAGTAAAGAAACACTTCCGAGCACGCAATCACGATATTTATATTATGCACAAATATGGTTTAAAGGCATAATAGGAAAGAAGTTGTTTTGTTGGAAATTTTTCCACCTACCATAAGGTAAACAGTTCCAAGAAGTGAGACGTGCGAGTACGTCACTGGTAACCTTTGGAATTCACAAAGGTCAACCAACATTTACTTCGCAGGTATCCAGTGCGAGTGTGCGTGGTATTTTCTCCAGGCATACTAGGCCTACGACTGATATATCCTGCGTGTTTCGCAGGCTGCGTAGAATTATGTGTATTATCGCACGCCTATTATTTATATTACCTTTCCTCACACGACGTATTGTTATACAGCGCTGTATGCTGTAAGTCACAATTTTAAACACAGTTAAATCATATAAAATATTAATCAGGATATAAGTGTACACAGCTATTGTGGGTCATCTGGTTTGGACATTGTATTACCGAACGTCAGGTTTATATACACCACTAAAGAAAAACCTATGAGTTCGCTTTCCTGAATTGGCTGCGACATTACATGACCGACTAATAATTTAACCCCCCCCCCTTTTATTTTCAAAACACTGACAAGTGATTAGTCAGCACTCGCAGACGTATGTCTGCATCACCGCCAACAGGAGCTCATAACAACGCTGCAAAACAAAACAATTTTGTTTACAAACAATTTCCTCTTCTGTGGCAGCGCTATTTACTGATCGGTTCCGTGCGTCAGAGTTGTTGGCGACAATCTTCCATCACGACCAGCGAGCTCCAGATAAGGCAAAGTCCGCTATTTTTACACTGGATCACGTCACCTTGACGTAAGTAGCGGCGGTGTCTTGGAGCATGTTTCACTGAGAAGATATTTCCCAAACTAATTTAAGAAAATAAAGTATCGCATGGGGAGGCTACCCGAGGGTACGGCAACACACCCTACGGCCAAACTTCCGGCTGGCAACCAATAGACATCATGCCGAACACTGAGCGGTTATTATGAAATCTGGCCCTACGATGGAGAAGTGACGGAGTGCGGACAGTGGTGAAAACTAGACGTAAACCCAAGAAAATCCGCCGACAAACGGCAATATCCGGCACGGTTTCCACAAGGTTAAATAATAATACCCTTAACCAACAAAGATCAAACCTAATGATTAGAGGTACGTAAATTTCGCAGATATATTCCAGGTCAGGTTGAACGCCAATTATGTATACTTCATTGTCATGTCTGTGACTTGCTGGCGGCTGTTACGAAACGCGTTTGACTACTGCAAGCCAGTAGTAAATAAGGAAATAATGCGAAGTGCTATCGCTTGCTACCTGCTTGTACGGTTATAAGCCAATAAATAATTGATTGTGGCCAGTGGGTGTATAGGTCTGACAAGTCTAGGCTGCTGCCAGATGAATCCGCGAAATTGGCGTACCTCTACTAATGATCCTCGACAGTCTTGGCATAACTACTTCTTCATCGAACAAACTTGTCGTTGATGGACGCAAGATTCGTCAGGAGTGCTGCACCCTAACAGAACATATATCTGTTTAGGGTCAATGCCTGCGAGATATTTTCTATTAACAGTAGATATCTGAAAGTGCCGGGATGGAGTGTGGGTGGAAGCCAGAAAGTCACACGAATAAAAATAAACATATAACGTAGATGGTAAAAGATGGCATACTCTCCGCCAAGGACGGTGACAGATCAGCGAAACTGGAAGTAAAACGAAACTGCCAGCAACCTGACCAAAGAAAAACAGGAGAAAGTTACGTGGTCCCAAGAGAAAGTCATAGGCCGATGAAAGCAAGAGGGTGTCAAAAGGCAAGGATTGCGTTACATCGTCGTGTTACCCATGAAAGGGCACATGTACGGTGGTGACAAGAAAACGCATATCCATCTTACAACTGGCCACGTCAATTATTTTTGACCAGCGCAGTACAACAGCTGTGTCGTCGCTTTCTGCGTTGGACCGTCATTCGGAGGGAAAATTTCCCCTGCAAAGTTTGAACAACACCACCATGTACCAATTAGTACATTGTGATTCATTACGGCAAGAATCATTCTCATTTTCGTAGATACGCTATTTTTCACTAAGAATCAGTCAATTTTGACAGTTTGGAAGCGTCTTCCTCTTCATATAGCCTAATTTACACTGATGTAATTTCAATTGACATTTTTGGTTCTAAAATGAACCCGAGATGTCCATTTAAAAATGTATAAATTAAACGCCGTATTGTATTACAAACAACATTGCATAATGTTAACGGGGCCGTCGACAAAAATTATTGGCAGAGGGGCGAAGTGAATAGGGGCTCCTGGATCAAAATATACCAGACATCCGCTGAAATTTTGTAAAGTTATTCAAATGTTCTTATATATCTAGAAGTACACACACAAAATTTTCATATTTACTGGTATTGTTTGACGTTTAGCACAGATAAGCGTAATGAAAATGTAAATTAAAAAGAGGAGAGTTTCCTGTATTAGGGAAGGTGCTTTGGGGCCTGGAAATTCTGTCGACGGCCCTGAGTGTTAACACTAATCACCCACAGGACTGTAAAAAACTTACTTAAGTTTACGAAAAACAATATCCACCGTACTCCTCACAGCATTTTTTTTTTTATTTTATTTTAAATTTGACCCAGTCGGGAGTTTCCCGCCTCTCAAGGACTCCTGAGAATTAGCAAACGTCAGACTACGAATTCCAATCGCCGCACCCATGTACTCTTCGACGACAACGAAGAGCTACGTCTCGTGTTCCCGCAACAAGCTCTAATCGCCGAAGATGGGGAAATTGCAAAAACCTGACGTACTTTTGTTTTTCATTTTTTTACGCAAGACACGACAGCAGAGGCGACCTTGGATCGGTGGGACAGGTTGCTTGTAGGCCGGGCACAGCGTTGGACGTCAAGGTCGAGACGCAGATGTTAACTCTCTGGCGACAACAACAACCCACATGCGTCTATCCTCTCTCCCTTGACACGGGACCACGTGGTCGGCAGCGTCTTCTTTCATACGTGCCCTGCCCTTGTCCTTCGTCCACTCATCACGTTCTATTCATATGAAAACAATGTCGACCCTGGGCATCCACCTTCGCAGCTACTATTGTCATTACAAATGTGTGCATGAAAATGTGGTGCTGGTGGAAAATACGAAGTAGTGGAAATGATTACCTGAAGCAACGTATGTCATAGCGTTGTTACTATTCCCACAACAGTACAACACCCATGCAAGTAAACAGTACTCCACAAAGTCTGGCTAGATTCATTTGACACATGATATCAGATTATTAATAGTAAATCAATCTAAGTTATTGTTACACCAAATTTTAATATTCCCTTATTGCATTTGTTGTGGTGAAACTACAGCACCATTTTAACAATCTTAGAACTAACAAACGTTTTCAAATCGATTATGGCTTCTTTATTTTATTATTTAAAGATTTTGTTGTAATGTTTAAAGTCTCGCTATATTTCTGAAATACATCGTATTTATGGTTAACCACGATCCATTCCTAAGGGACATGCCACGCTTGATATGCGTTTTTGGTAAAAAGTATTTTTAAAAATATATAAAGTGAAATACTACCATGAAATTACGGCGCGGCGTAAAAAATATTTTCCCCGAACATCTTCAATAGCTGGCGGGTAATCGTGGCAAGTGTGACTTTGACAGCACTGTCAGTAGTGTCTTGCACCAACGTAAAAATACCAAGTGTGTGTGTTAGTCAGGAGCGCTAAGGTTGCCGTTGACAGAAGTATGCAATTAATTATCGCCTCTCCGCGCAAGCCACTCAGATGGCGTGCAGTGCGTTACTGTTATCATTTTTCCTGTGGGACTTTAAGCGGTGACCACATTATTTTATAGTTCAAAGTCTAACGCTACTTTCTATAGTTGTGGTTTTCGAATCCGATTGTTATTTTTCCAGATACGGCAGTCTGCAAACAAAAAGATTTTTGGCCATTTTGAGGGACCCGAAAATGATGTTTCTAATAAACGTACCCTATTTTTAAACTATAGCAACATAGTTTGAAGTGTGTGTGTTCTTTTCATAGATATGCAAATATAATGCGAGTTAAATAATTTCGCAAAAAAATAATAGTCGTAACTTGCTGCAACGCTTTTAAAGCGCACGTAGGGAGGCACCTTAATATTCACGTGAGACGCCATCAAGTGCAAGTTTCGTCAAAAATCCAATTCCTCGTCCACCAGGTTTACAACTCCACTACACAAGCCCAATCACAGAGCGCGCTCAAAGAAACAGCGTTGAGAATTGTGACGTCCCTCTGCTGTTCACATTTTTTGATCGTGTACGTATAAATAAAAAATCAGCAAGTTCAATTTCAAACTGGTAGCAAGTCCTTACTGTCGTCTCGTAGCACGACCGACAATATACACATTTTGTTGGGCCGATCGACCACCGATTCCTATTTATTCTGTTATTGCTGCTTTATTTTTTAAAATTCTGAAAAGAAGCAAATACCGCAAAACCGTCACGTAGAAATTTTGTAAATTGTTAAACTATGTAGCCTATTTTATTTAAAAACATACGTTTTTTTATAACTTTGGCTAGTTATTGACTTTAAGAAAATTTATTTAAGTCGATAATTGGCCAAAATTTTATAAACTTACGTTTTGAAAAAAAAAAAAAAAAAAAAAACTACATAGTATAAACACATTCAAGATTTTAAAAATTAAACTTGCAAAAACAGCATATATAGGAACACGTGACCAAAATTCTGCACTTAGTAATATTACGCCCGTCAGTTTCAACGATATGTAAGTTATCTATAAGATTATTACGATATCGTCAGCGGCTGGTCGCCCTGACTTGTGACGCTTATTGCAACACGTCTAGATAACTTGCCAGAAACCCGAAACTCGTAGGGCTCACGACGCTCAAACCGAAGACGTCAGGCGATCATCTCGGCTCTTTGCCCACGTCTGTCAACTGTTCAAAGGGAGTGTTATACAATTGTATTGTATTTTCAGTTTTTGAGCCACAACATTTAGCCTATTACAATAGTAATTTCAACATTTTCTCTTCAACAAAGCATAGTATATCGTCTTAGTAAACTGCTTCCCATAAATAATAACTGAATCTTTCATTAATTTTTCATGCAGGATCATTGCAAGAAAATTATAGGTTAATCTTCAGGAAATCTCTTGCGATGATTCTGCATGACAAATTAATGAATGATGTTTACCAAGAATATATTCTATGCTTTGTCGAAGAGAAAACTTTGATAATACTATTTGAATAAATATTATCGCTCAAAAACTGAAAATATAATACAATTGTATAACACTCCCCCTTACAAATACTCATGGCGTCGCTCATTATTGGCGCCAAAATACCCGCCGCTTGCCCCGCAGCCTTTGATACAGTCTAAAAGCCGGCCCCGCCCCTCGAGGACAGTAATTTCTTGTCATTTCCGTATTTATTACATGTTCATTCCAGTTACATTCTGCGCTATACTCGACAAGGACTCGCGCGTTTCTCCGTAATCCTAAAATTCCATATACTATATTTACAATTATTATTTAACATTTGTGTCGTTATTAACATCGGCTGACTCTCCGACCCTCCCCTTCAATAACGTGGTAGCTTACATGAGGGGTACAGTTGGGGGCGGGGAGGGCGACAAGATCCGGATGCTGGTCCAACTGCACCTGTCATCTTCACAGAGACAAGATATATACATATCTGTTTTTTTCTACATAAAATGCTGTACACTGATGCTGACTTTATGGCAGTGGTTTCATTGGCATCGTGACATGATGAGAAGATCGTAGGGTCGCACGACAGGTTTATTTTCATTTTGTAATTTATGACAATTTATGATAATTGATAGCTAGACTGTCGCCCATATGACGCGTCACAGAGTCCAGTTAACTTAATGAAAGTTTTACAACTAGCGAACGCGCGTATTTGATCACACAAATGTACAATATAGAAATCACCTTAAACCAATAAATTTACATAACTTGCGTAAGCAAGTTGTCAGCGATGACTTAGAACGCCATCGTATTTCTCTCTCGGGAACGTGTTCAATTAGAGCTGTACAGTCGCTACGTACGCTCAATGTTTTTGCTGTAATCGCACGGTAGAGCAAAACTAACCTCTCACGCGCTTGTGATGAAAACGAGAAACTTCCTTGAGAAGTGTGCACTTTGTATTCCGGAGCAACAAATGAATCAGTTGAAAGCGAAGATATAAAATTCGTTGCGGTGGAGCGAAGCAATGACGGATAACTGTGCCGACCTGATGCCACCGTTATATTATTCGTACTCCGCCAACGGCCAACGTGGCCGCGACTCGGGGGAAAAACCACTTCATCGGAGAGCTATTTTAATGGTCGTCCACAATCCACGTCACGTCGTTTATCTGGACGAGGAAAGAAAAAGGGAACCAGGCAGGTTTTTTTTTTCTTTGAGAGTTTTCAGATAACCGAGCGGTTTAAATTCATCCTTACAATATTTTTATTTTGAAATTCCGGTTCACATTTTTTTTTTGCTTAAATTGTGATCCCCGCCCTGCTTCTCTCTTCAGTTTCTCGACGGGAACACATGTAGGTTGTTTCATAACTAATCATTATCTCACCAGACCGGTTGTATCTCGAGCTTCGGAGGCTGACACTAATTACGATTCAACATCCCCGCGCAGAACGTATTTTCACGTGACCCACTGCACCTTTTTAACCATAACGTTTAGTAACTGTGACTGCATTCAAATAAACTTTTATAGTGCCATAAGTAGACGCTGAAAACATGAATTGGAATACACACGTTTTAGAATGTCCAAATGTAAAAATCCTAAATAACAATCCTAGCTAATGATAATAGCTAACTTTTTAAGTAAACATTTGCCCATAATGATGCATTTAGGTATGCGCGATATCTTTCGCCTATATTAAATGTACAAGATTTCATCGTGAGAGATTGTTCTTTAGAAATACATTGATAGAGAAACATTTTAGCTCAGAAAGTTGGCAAAAACTACTGTCTAGGATTGCTGTTTCTTTTTTAATTGGCTTCCGAGAAACCTACAACTTCAAAGCTTTTTTAAGGCAGAATTATGTGCCAAGCACTTTTAACGTTCGCGCGTTTTAGAAAAATACCCACACCCATCCTTCTACACATCACCTCCTTCGCGGTTGCTGAAAATGGCGAGAGAAAATAACATTCATGTGAGATGGATTACTAATGTTACAAAATACCCGCTTCTTAAAAACATCGGGCCATAACCTAAATATTTCACTGGAGTGTTCCCAACAAGATCCACGTGTATAAACTGACACTATAGTAGGCATGAAGAAGGCTCAGCATGGATGTGAAGACACAGAGAGAGAGAAAGAGAGAGAGAGAAGCAGAAAGGGAGGAAGGGAGGCAGAGATCCATACGCCTAGCGAAAGACTACCTTACTCCTACATCGACTGCACACAGGCTATTAATGCATTGTAATATAAGACCTTCTGAAGTCTTTGTTACTTATTTTTTTTATTTCCGGACAATGTGTGTATTTTCATCACTTGTTAATACGTACGAATATCAGTCACTTTTAATATCAAGAACTGCTGAAAAGTCCTCGAGGAGTGATTTTTTTAATCGCCGGAGGAAATAAAAAAGTAAGCAATAAGGGCAATACTCATAGGCCAGTAAAATTAGACAAAATAACATTAAAGAATAGAAAAAAACATCAACAGGAGTAAAACTAATGTAAACATTCCCCAGTATGGTATTTCACAACACAATAAAGATTAAATTTGCTTGGTTAACTGAAATAGGTGAATGCTGAGCCGAAAACTAATATTATAACATTTATCAGCCAGGTACAAGTGTGATGCCGCAAATATTTAAAAATATTAGAAACATTGGGGGTGGGGGGAATAATGTTTCCAAACAGTGTCGTCAGCGTGTCAAACTTTACAAATATTATTTTAGTTTTACAAAAATATTTAATGCCATAAACGCCGAGTAATACGGAACTAGAAATAATTGTAAATTTTAGAATAAATATGTTGTAATGTACCGAAACCGCTTCTAAATATATGGATAACAGCGCTGTATTTATACATACAGTACAGTATTTCCGAGCTATTTGTGAATTCAACGTGGGCCGCGGCGGAGAAACTGTGAGACCACTCGCCTCCTACCTCAGAGATCTGTGTTTGATTCCCGGCAGGGAAGCTCCCGAATTCCACATGCGGCAAACGTGCCGGCCGACGGGTTTTCTCGAGGCACTCAACCTTTCAGACGTCGCTTCATACTTACATTATATCACTCATCCTCAATCCTGCCATTAAGCATTCCCACAAAAAACTTTTTTACAGTGCGTGCCTGAAAGGGTCTGAAAATAAGCAGCGAGGCGGAGCAACTTTTTATTTCCAAAGTCTAACCTAGAAAGAGACTTGGTAGGTTCCTCGCGATTGTTAGGCGCGGGTTGATCACCCACACTCGGCTGGTCTTGTTCACGATCACTGTTCACTGCTCTGCACCCGGACAATAAAGCGACCGGCCCCAGGAAGGGTTGCATTCGTGCCTGTACAGGGTTGCCACTTGCACAACTGAATAAATCCTAGTGGTAGGCACAGTAAAAGTATTACCCACAAAATCCTGGTACCGTAGCACCGAATTTTTTTTTTCGTAGGTACCAGTATTCCTAGGACAAAGTACTGGTACATACATAAGCAATGCAGTTTTTGTACTTTGAGACAAATATTTGAAAGTAAGTCTCTAAGAACAGATTCGCAACGGTATAATAAAAAATTCGAATTGAGCTACTGATGTGCATATTTCCATACAATTCCAGTAAAACTACTTTTTAAGTACAAAAATGTTATACAGTTGGGTAGGCAAGCAAAGTTAACACTTTTACACTTAAAATTTTAAATGTTGTATATAAACTTATCGTCGACGTTTAAACATTTATATTTTATTCACGTCAGAGATTTGTGACATTATCCTAGTCAGAAGACGTTTCGCTTTCCTTCTGTGATAGTAGCGGAATGTTGGTAGGTCTGGCAGCAGCGTTAGTGACGAAAGACGTGGCACAATGGCCGCAGGGGCTGAGGATGCGGGGTACACATATAGAACTAGCTCACTGGGGCGAATAAGCTCTGACGTCACACGGCCCACACTTGGGGTGCGCCCCGCAGCGACCAACCTTCACAAAAGCCGCACTCGTTATTCTTCTCGAGTTCATAAGAATAATGGTCTTCCTGAGGACACAGTCAAGTCGTCTTCCAGCTACAGCGAACTGTACGGGTTCAGTGATCTGTACATACAAACTTGATAGTCCTCAATGTACCCTCATGTGATCTATTCATTCCTTCTGACACACGGGAACCAGTCTTATATTCTTGAATGGGTTCTGAGAGATTCTGGACTTAAAGCGACAGTGGTTGTGATGTTAGAGAATTTGTTCACGTCTCATACTCTATTTATTCACATTTTAGTAAATACTACAAATCGGAACCAGTGACAATTAATAATTTCCGCGATTCCTGTTAGAACAATCGGTTCATTAATTTTGATTTAGAGCACATACCTTACCTGTCATTAGTGTTATTTTACTGTTTTAATTTGCTGAAAATGCCCCATCAGATATCGGTGAAAACCCTATCGTCATGACCTTGGGTCAAACATAACTATAAGACACCCACGCTTTCAAGCAAGCCACCTGAGCACTGAACTACACGTTGGCCAAGAATTTGTAAATATTAAACACTGGATACAGAATGCAACAGCAACATGTTTTCCGGAACATGTCCGGCTTTCCGCTCTCACCACCCTTGCTGTACCTGATCCCTAAGGCTTAAAAGGAGACAACTTACACAGCCATGTCTGGATATTTGCCGTGTTCCGAGCTCACAAAGCACCCACCAAGCGAGCTTGGGAAAACATGTCCCTCCACTGGGCCAACCAGCACCCAGCTTCTTAGGTATCTAGAGCTCCATGCCACCACGACACCTCACCATACGCAGGTTCACCAAGCCCACGCGCAGGACGGGGCGTTGGGCCCGTACACAACCAGTGGCTAGCAATACTGGCACGATCGCCCATAAAGGGGAGCCTATTGTCTTCCGGTCACGCGGACCTGGAGCGACATCGAACCACAGCTTGAAGCACACAATTGCGCGGAATCCAGGCTGCGCATAACCTTTCTGGCGAATCCCGACAGCAGTGCTCTCGCGTCACTGTCGGTAGCAGCGCCCGAAATGATGACACAAGTTGCCATTTACGGGACGATAGGACGTGGGACACTATCGATGGAGTCTGTCTGCTCCATATCGACGCACGGGCCACTTCGCTATGAGGATGCACCAGGACATCCAGATACGAAGATGTTCCGATCGTCATAACCATGACAATCATCCTAGACAATATAAGTAAAGTGGGACTGTCTACTTAATTGAGTGGCTTACAAATAACTTAACTTATAATTTTGAAAAGCAGAAAAATATGTTATACCTAACTAACAAATGGTGCATAACACTTCCCAATTAACCTTGCAAAATTTTGAATGAAGGAAAATGCAGCATGATTAGTGACACGGAGAAGGTAGGGAGTCAGGTGTCTATGCAGGTTCGTTGCTCTGACAGGGAGGTTCCCATGTCGCTGGGCGTCACCCTCCCTGTGGCAGGATGTTCCGCTCTATGGCGCCCACACTGCTTGCACGCACACACCGCAGCCCTGCTACTAGTCGGCCTGCAAACATTCTCCCAGATAACTACTACCCGTGCTGAAAAATGTAAACGAAAACCTAAGTTCTTCTTCATCTCTCTCTCTCTCTCTCTCTCTCTCTCACTCTTTAACATCACCCCATTTCACCCGAACATTTTAAAACTACAGCCACCACTGTCAAGAGCTTCAGATTTAGAATTCACTATTCTGTGTATACACAAGCCCGGAGCATTTGTTTATTATGCTGCTACTCACTAGAAGAGCAGTACGTGAACGAATAGACGGTGCTAGAGTATACAAAACAACAGTGGATTCTAACATTCAGGTCACTGAACTCACCAAAATATTCCTTTCCCTAATAAGAGGTAACCCTGTGAAGTGACTCACAATCAGCAAATTAATGTATAATTTAATACCAGCAGAGTTTTAAAAACCCTCAACCAAAACAATTTCGTTGTAAAAAAGTGGTCAATGAACATTTTGACTCAGTTTACAAAAAAATATAGGAGTAAATAAAAAGGGTTTGCTTAGGACACAAAAATTAGCAAAATGCAAGTTGCATGAATATTATGATCTTTATGAAAGAAAGCTTGTCACGTGATTATTTAGCTAGAAAATTTTCAACTAATAAAATACCAATACTTCTTGACAGTGCGTAATGGAAACATTCTACCGATTGTTGACAATATAACCATGTGATTACGTCTGTTAATTATTCTAATACTGACTACTTCACCCACACAGCGAACTTATAACTATCCTTTTGAGGTTTATTGGTCTCTCCGCTTACTGCAATTGATACAGCCAGTGCAACGTTTGTATAATGCCCTCTGCAACGAAGTTATATAATTCTTTATTGCGGTAAAAATACGTACTAACTTCACAGCTGAGGTAATGTATATGCTGGTCACGGGGAAATTAGCACTTTTGAAAATCAGGACGTAAAAATATAATAATAATGGCATACTGTATTCTTGCCCCAGATATTTGTTACGGTGAAATATATAGTCTGTGTTTGTTACTGACATTTAGACTTTTACGTACATTGCTATTTTTATGTTACGAGAAAATAAAAATAAGCAAAAAAAAAAAAAGCAAACAGACTACACCAGTGTGCGGCTTGTCGCACACGATATCATCAACACACGATGAGAAACACAGAAAGGATGAGACAGTTGTGCTAATGTTAAGCAACAGGTAGTCTAAAAACAATACTTACGAAGTAAGAGGTACCGATGCAATTTTACGTAGATTAACTTAAGGGGCCCCCTTATTGTGCACGACAAAAACGAGCTGCCCTGGAAGGTATGCGAGAGAGTAGACAGATTCTTTAACGTTATAACATGGTATTGATGTTCGCGCACATGACTACATCATTATCCGGGTACTAGTAAAAGACCATTACTTAAACTAGTTTCTCCAGCAATACCCCAACATCAGTCTAACTCCATTTCTCCTATGTCCAGGGTCGCTCGTTCTTGTCACGGACAGTAGATAGGTTGCGTTTGTGTGTGAGGCAAGAGCGATCAGGTTACCGTTGACCGAATTATGTAATGCATCATCGCCTCTCCGCATTATCCTTTTCCTTAAGGAACTTTAAGCGGTGACCACATTATTTCATATACGGGCATCGTAGTAAAGTCTATCGCTTGTTTCTATGTTTTTTCTAATCAAGTTGTTAATTTTCCCGATACAGCAATCTGGAAAAGCCATTTATGCCGTTTTGAGGGGCCTGAAAACAATGTTTCTAATAAACGTACGGAATTTGTGAAACTATAGCGACACAGTTTGAAGTGTGTTCTGTTTATGGATATACAGATATAATGCGTGTTAAATAGTTTCGCCAAAAAGAGAATAGTCGTAACCCGTTGAACGCATTTGAAGGACAGGTAGAGAGGCCAAGCAAAAACTCTTAGGTTTTAAATTATTTCTTTATATAGAACAAATTATACACTTATATGTGTTACTAATCGACTACATAACGTACAACAGCATGCGACTGATGCATAAGTCGCCGAATAAAAAAATAGTGCATCATAATTCCAAACGTTAAGGGACCCGCCTCGTGGCACATGTGTTTGTGTGAGTGAGGTATGGTACTAAGGGCGACGTCGTATGGTCCATACAACGGTGCGTCGCCTCTACGCTTAAGGCGTGCAGTCTTCGCGAAAATACAAATTTCCTATGGGACTTTAAGTGGTGACCCTATTGTTTTATTTACGAAATCACTTTACTAAAGTCCAATGCACTACCCTTAAGTGGTTTCACATGTATTCGGCTAGTATATTTTCCGCTATAGCAGACTGAAAATCCCGTTTTGACCCATCCACTTTGACATGCCCTAAAAAGGGATTTCTAATACGTGTGTTGTCTTGAAAGTACTTAAGGGCAGTCGTCTGAAGTGTGTGTTCTTTTAGTAGAGAAACGGCGTGAACACACGTGTATTAGTTTCTGTGTAAAACATTTTCTTCAAACAAGCTGCAGTGTGATTTTATGGCAACGAGGCGGGCCCCTTAATAGCGCCACCTGCCTGGAACGGTTTCGCACGTTGCACGAGGAAACGCGAAGGAGAGATAAGGGTGGCATCGACAGGTGCACATAATGCCGCATCGCCGCTACGTGCCAAGAACTGAACTAGTGCGCAACTTTCTTCGAACAGTTTATACAAGACTTCAGGCGGTAAACATTTATAGCTTTATTGCTGGAGAATCTGCTGCAAAGTTCAATGTAGTGCTATACCTGCGCTTCACGTACATCCGGTAAATACATTACAGTACAGGAATTCTTTGGACATTTTTACTGGAATTACTACTTCACACACGGCAGCTGTAAGATTAAAAATAAACACATGCAATCATTATCGAAAACGTCACACTTAAATAGTATGATATCTTCGTTAGTAACTGCAGCAAAGGAAATAAAAATTGTTGAGAAACATGTCCCAAGTAAGGCTTTTAGCTGTGTTGTATGACTTGGAAATAATGATTTTAATTTGTAAGCTACTTCGAAAGTGGACTTCCGCATACGAAAACATTTCCATTTAAATATATATACATTTCCTAGATTAACTTTCGACAGGACATAACTTCATAACAGATGTCAGTTAAATAAATAAAAAAAACTCGTAAAAAACAATTTGGGATACTTAATGATATAATACGTTTACATTTGTTTTTATACAGTTTACTACCCAAATTCCAACACCCTTTTCCAAATAACACGATTTCCATGCGCTGCGAATGTAAGCAAATTATTTCGAAAAACCGGACTGACCCCAAATGCTTCAGAATACTTTTTTTCTCCATCTTGTATGTTGTTAGCAAATGTAACAAATGCATATCATATACATGCACTTTAAAGTAATCTTAGAACAATACCGACCGACGCCACTTTATTATCACTGTCAAACTATCACAAATATTAGTAAATACAATACAAGCCATTAACGTGTTATTTTATCCCAACGAGTAGTACAAGTCCAAAATACGTTAGTTCAATTTATCTTAAGTTGGTACTATGTGTAGTTGGTTTATGCCTGTATAGTTGTTTACGTGTTCAGATACGTTATTTCTACAATATTTTACCAACAACATATATACATATAAGTTATGTTTGACGTACCTTTGAAGTGTATACTCCAGACCATGTAACAATATGAGGAAAAGTACTCCGGCTGCTACAAAAATGCCAACAGTCAAACAACACAGTTGTGAAAAATTCGCAACCGACGCATCACAAAGCGCAGGGAGAAGACGCACGGCAGGTGCACAGACACGAACACTGGGAGCGCGCTATCACACACGCGGAGGCCGGAAGTGAGCGCGGGAAGGGTCTCACGAGCGTGCCGGAAGTGAAGGCAGGCGGCTACATCACTGACAACACCACGACCACCTCGCAGCGCGGTCTGCCGGCAACTGACGGGACAGGAGGTGCCGACGAGATCTCGCGGCCGCCCGGTTACACTTCCCCCTCCTACCTTCACCATCGTCCACACCGTCCCGCGGGCCTGCACGAACAGCGCTCCCAGCGGCTAATTTCAGAACTTGTCCTCTCCCCCTCGGGCACACTTTACCCCTACCACACCTTCCCCACTTGCTTTTTTAAAAAAAAGCTCGTCAACCACGTCGCCTTCCTGTTCTCTTCCGGACAATTAATTATTCCGGCGTGGCCGAGGGCACTTGCACTTTCCAACCTGCCCCCCCCCCTCCCCGCGAGGGTTCACGGGTCGTGACCGCTCTGCCTCGGTCCTAACTGACCGTGCGCAACCGTCACACTTCGATTTTCCCGCGCCCGCGGAGGGAAAACTACGTATTGTTCCCTTACGTGTCGGTTGGTTTACGCTGTTACGCGACCTTCACGGAGACAGCGAGACTAAACGTCTGCTGTTAGTTTGCGGCGCACGAAGTGGTCTTATTGAAAATCTGAAGGCTACAGTCACTAATAACAACGCCTTCGCCCTCCCCCTCCTTACCATCCTAAAAAAAACATACACATAATTACAGGAGATCTAGTGGCTGAGGTTGGCCCAGCTGATAATGCGCCCGCCTCCCACTAACACGATCCGGATTCAATTCCCGGGGCGTGGTCATTCCCGATTTGCGCATGTAAGAATCGTGTCGGATGATTTCGTTGGTTAACCCACTTCCCGCATTCCTTCATTCCGGCGCTGCTCCCTACTCATCTCAAATCACCCCTCACCAACGCCGAAAACGGTATATATAATATTATATTAATATATAGACACACACATACATACATATCCAGCGCTTTACTCTCTTTGTGAAGTGAAAAGGTTGGTCAGGCTAAAGACGGATTCACAACCATACGTACACAGTGTTTTGTAATTGGATTCAGAACAGTAGCCTAGCCAGGGAGAGTGTGGGGAGGGGGAGAGGTTTCTAACCCCCTTACCATTAGCCACAAAAAATTAAAAACAAATATGTAAAGATTAAATATATTTTGACTAGTATAATATTCAATGTTTCGTTACGAAAAACTGCTAAAATAGCATTATATTGCACCTAGAAATCCAGATTTTCTCGGGGAGGACCCCATTCCCCGCTTTAAAGGGGTACTTGGTGTTCATAATATTATTCCTAGGTTAATCCCTCCCTCTTACACAAATCCTGGCTACGCCTCAGATTCAAAATACAATGACATCTGTACGCGCAAAAACGTTTTTGTTGATGGGAAACGTCGGTAGTAAATCATGACACATTAATAGTTTCGGAACGAAGCAAATAAAATAAATTACGACAAAAAGGAGGGATATTTGACAAAATAAATGCTTATTACATCTAGTCTTACATTCTTACAGCTACTTTTGAGCTGAATTCACAACAGTCACTTAGCGTACGTACGTAAGGAGTGTAAGTCGACCATCTCAGTCACATAAGTATGACAACTACCTGGTGATGAGAATGTTTCCATGCACACACAGTGTTTCTACTCTTACAAGTATGTACGTACGCTACGTTGTGTTGTGAACCCAGCTTAACTGTCGGACACTATATGCTTTGTTTTTATTTATTTATTGACACATGCCACTATATGGAAATTGAACAGTGTTCTGCCAGAATAAGCTGTAAACACACCGACGTCCTTTATTCGAGTGTGTAATCATACCACATAGTAAAGCGAAGAGGCGTGGTCTCGGTAGTTATAGTAACTAGGCCCAATCACAAAATAACAAACAGTATTCAATGCTGATCCTATACACTAGATATCAGCGTACTTTTTTTTTGTCAGCTCCATCGATAAGCACCGACACTGAGCAATTAAGAAATGAATCCCATAACTTGCGAATACACAAGTTGTCAAGTTGTCTTGTATTCAGGGGCGTCATTTAAGGTTTATCTACGGGGGGGGGGGGGGCAAGATTTTGTTTTCCGACGACAGTGGCCTTGTTGCACCTTTTATATTAATTAAGCATGTATAAATTAGATACTTTAATAATAAAACTTCAGTTTTATGTGCTTAAGTTAGCACTATTTAAATTTAAAAATAATAAAAAAAATTGTTTTACACTTAAAATTCTAAATCTAGGGGGGGGGGGGCATTTGCCTCCCCCTTGTGGCCACAAATGACGCCCCTGCTTGTATTATCATATTTCTGAAAACTGCGCAAGGTACACAGTAAAAAAATTCTTTATAAACCCAGGCCAAAACGTTTATCAGTAGAGACATGAACTTTTCGCGAAAATAATTTTGCCCCAGTTTGTGTCAGTGCCTTATGTGCACATCTGCAGTTATGATTCTTAGTCAGTGATTGGATGTTTGAACTGTCATATGTCTTGGGGTTCTACCTGCAAATAACATGGTGTCGCAGTAACCTTACTGTGATTGGCACAGTCAAATGAGATACGTCACTTCACAAAGACACATTGGCAATTACTGCGAAGCAGAAATGCACATGTGCACGTAAGGCGTTGAAACAAACTGAGGCAAAATTCTTTTCGCGAAAAGTCCAAGGCCTTATTTATCAGTCTAGGCACTACAACAAGATGTCGTAGGTCATTAAAGTGGTCTAAATTTTCTACATACCTGTGGGGATTAGTGGGATATATTTTTATGATCAAGTGTTCGATGTGAAAAAAAAAATTACCTTCGACGGCGTGTCACATTTACAAAATATTTTGTACTTTTACAAAAAAAAATACTTGGAAACTCGGTTAACAGAAAAAATTTTTGTGCCAAAGAATTTATTTGTAAATGTACAATCGTTATTTGTAACTACGCAAAAATGTTTGTAAATATACAGATATATTTGTATATTTACAAGCATTTCTTGTAATGTTTACAATATTTTTTGTAAACTTACATAAAAACTTTTAGGAAACTAGTTTCCAAAGATTTGTTTTGTAAGAGTACAAAAATTTTTTCTTTACTGTGTACCAAGAATGTTACAAATAATAATAATAAAGTACGAGCAACTATTACTAACTTTAGATGCGATTACATCCCTCTCTACCACAAAAAAAAATATAAGTACACCCTATATGATTTGTAAACCAGCCTGGAAATATTAACCGCATATACGAAACGTGAAAGTCAATCTGGTAACATCTAAGAACAGCAACATTATGTATATAAAATACTACAACTACAAAAGCCAGCCGAAGAAGAAAAAAAACAACGCCACTTTATGATTTGCATTGTAAAATAAGCATTTTTGTTTGCAGACGTGATTACATTTTCTTTTCGTCCAATTATTAGTATATTTTCGGCACTCTTGTTCACGTAAACATTAAAGTGTAAGTAATAAGCATAGTGCGTCATACCATAATCAAATATAAAAGTGACACCACGATAAAAACAAATGTTTTTTTTTTTTTATTATTATTATTTTCATGCTTAACAGAACGCTTACCGAAAGTACTCAGTTTATCGTGAATAGTCTATAGAACTTGTACACAGGAAAACGACGCTCACATCGGGCGTAAAAAACAGTCCAAACTAACCAGTTGCCTCGCGAGGCGCTATGCCGACCTTACTTTCGGTTTCACTCGCCTAAAAATATTGAGACATGGGCTGAGAAAGTGATTTATGTGGGGAAAAGTTGGCTGCTTGTTAGGTTCCCGTGTAGTAGCCTATCTACGCGTTGGACGTTCTTGTTCCGTTATTCGTGTTTTCACATTTAACCCGGCTAAGGTTATTCTACTACAAGTTACAAAGATCAGTGTCAATAGTTTGTCTCGGGGGAAATATATGCCTCTTGATCGCTGGTGTTGGTAACAGCTGTAAACTGACCAACCACAGAGCTATCCTGAGATTTAAGTTACGTTAATTAGAAAGCAAACATTTGTTTGTTCTGTACTTTAAAATTAAATTAAATTACTTTTATCTTCACCCCACTAAGGTAAAATTAATTTTACTACGGTTTCGTATTTGAATACACCCGTTATCAATAGCAACGGATCTAACGGCAGAATTTTCCCTATTTCAAACTCTCCCATGAGAAAACACATTTTCGTTCTAACGCGTAGTAGAATTAACCTTAAGACTTACGGGGACTGGTAGTAAACTTGAAGATAGCTCTCCGTGTCACGTGTTCGAGTAGGCTAAGAGGCGTGGCTAAGGGCCGGGGGCGCGGTTCATCACAGTGACGTGTCTAGAGGAAGTCGCAGTGGTGGAGGTGCGAGCCATCTGCCTTGTCCTTCCCCTATCTCATTGTAAGCCTATCTCCCTGAGAGGAAGGGTCTTGATGATATAACGTAACCGAGGCGTGTCGAGACGAGGCTGTTCTCGCCGTCCGTGTAGCGACCCGCGATGGCTTAGGCTTTTTGCCTGGCGGTGCGTGGCATGCATTTACTACAACTACCGTTGTTTACTTACAAAGAAAAGTTATTTCTTGAATATTTTATTTCGTTAAAAGAATGCCATGACAATACTAAAAACAATGCATTCTCAATGGGGCATTTGTTCTAAAATAAATAATAATAATAATAACATTTTAGATGACACGCACTATGATCTAATGTTATAGTAAAATTT
>PNEQ01087161.1:0-21236 GCA_003012365.1 Medauroidea extradentata | reverse complement strand
CACAGGGTTTTGATGGTCCCAAGCCCATAAGGGGGAGGGCACTTAATTCTCAAATACGGTGGAATAAATTGGAGAAGCCTGAGAAAACCTACTGAAGAAATTTGTACCTTCCTGGGAATCGAACCTGGATGTAACGAAGTTCGTAATTCATTGGTTAATAACGGCGAAAAATGGACTTATTCCTATTGGCTAATGGAAATTATGGTGGGGGAAATGGTACTTAAGGTAGAAGAGGAAAAATAATTTTTGGAAGTGTGTGGTGGTGGGGTGGATGGGGAGTAGTTGTTTGAGCGGGTTATAACACGAGTGATGGTGAGAGGGGAAAGTAGAGGGAAGGAGGGGGGAAATCATCACGTGACTAACAGCCAATTAAAATAAAGTATGGGAAGGGGAGGGGGAGGGGGGATAAGTTCTTTAAATATTTGCTAAAGAAAACGTTTTTTTTTTTTACGAACATCAATATTGTGACGCGATTCATAAAAAATTACTGGTGGGAATCGAAAAATAGTCTTAATAAATCTTGAAGACACATTAATTTTCTATGTTTTATGCTAAACAACATACAAATATATTGAAGCATGCGTGAGTGAGCGCACCGAAACTAAGTCACTGCGTGCTCCATGATCGAGATATTGTGGGCTCAACTCGAACATAAAAGTGAAAATTTCATATTTTGTCGATTTGATACCGCTGATTACGAAAATTAAGACACGGTAATCGGAGTCATTAGCTATATTTCTATGAATGATCTTCAATATCTCGTATTATTATATTTTAGTTAATGAGCTCATAAAAAACGTTATAGTCGGGAAAATATTTGTGTTATTTTTTCTTTATATGTATTCAAGTTGTAACGCAAGTGCGGAAAATGTTTGGAATGTAATATCCAAATTGCTAAAAATATTTGCAGCCGTTAAGATAAGCTACGTACTTTTAGGTTGGAGCAAATATGAATGAGCTAGTAAACACATTACCGTTACAACTTTGACAGCCATAGACGTGCGCAAGGCAGGTGCCACAGGTGCCTTGGTACAGCCATAAAGCCAAAACAAAGATGTATGTAGTACACTGTGATCGTTGGAGCTGCGCACGTGGCGGCCACTTCTAATTTCTAGTTCCTGTCAAATTACATAGAATGCGCGCGCGGTACACTTGTCCACACGCACTTAGGCCAATAGTAACCAGAAGTGTATTCGTGTAGGTTTTTCTTGGCTAGATGATTTTTTTTAAATTATGGTAGTATTTTAAGTGATGCACATAATTACATTACACACTTTGAGTAAAACGTTTTCAAACATTTCAAATTCAGCAAGTTCGTGAAGACATGATAAATGCCTATGAAAAAGGTTCAGCTGCTTTTCAAAATTTGTTTCTGACCTTTGTCTGAGCAACTCACCAAAACATTTTTTCGATCCTTTATCAAAACTACAGCTGAAGACATTCGGTTCTCTGAAAAATGGTTTTGCAACAAAACTCTTAGATAAGACTGTAGCTCTAACATAGCATGTTTCACTTTTTACGTGATTGGCCTTTATTGCACAAGACAGAAATAGACATGAGAAATGTATTGACATATCCATTGGGTCCACTACTGTTGGTTCTTTAAGATGCAAATGGTAACCCAAGAACAACGGACAAAAACCATCTCATTAGGGTTTTAGAAAAAAATTCCCTTCTAAAAACCACTATCCTATTTGCTGTGCATCTTACGAATTAGTGTAACCTTTGGTAAAATAGCGGAGATAATCCTGAATCGATTGTTGAGTAGCCCTAGCTTTCAAATTCATGTAGTTTTTGATAAATACTGAGAAAACTCAATAAAAACTTTCTAAAGAATAAAGATACGCCAAGGATTATGTGAATAAGCCATGTACAGTGACATCAAATGGGAGTTTCAGGGGAGATCGTGGAGCAATTTCCTTTCTACTGAGCACAACAAAGAAAGTATTATGGTTTATCTGCGAGAAGCTTGACAGTCACCTTGCTACGAGGTTCATTGCAAGGGAAGGAATTATTCTTGTCCATTGAAGGCAGCTGCATAAGAATAACAAGTGAAAATACGGCAGAGGTATCAATAGTTGGCATGTGACCATGGAGAGGCCGACACTGCAATGATTCTGCTTGCTGCTTTCCTGAGCTAGAAGAACTTCAGTCGCGTTGTAGTCAATGCACACGATACAGATGTACTGATTTTGTTGCTGTCGTGTTGCACGAAAATCGAAGCGCAGCTTTTCATTAGAATGGGTCACGGGAAAAACGAGAGACTCGTGAAAATGTCCAACATTTACGAACGCACTGCAAAGGAGTTCCAAGAAAATATCATCACAGATGATTTTTTTCTGCTTGGTTGGGTTTTCGTGCATTTACTGGCGACGACACTGTATCTTCATTTTATAGAAAAGGGGAAAAACATCTTAAAATCTTAAAGCAAAATTGGGAAAGTTTTGGACGGTAAGCGAAATTATATTTTGCATTCTAGAAGCTTTTCTGTGTGAAATGTATGGAAAACCGTTTAGAGGTAAACACTTTATGGTATCAACTCTAAGCTACAAAGTTATAATTTGTTCAATAGGAAAAAAATGTTCAGAGAGCAAACTACCAGGCTGCAGTTTGGTGAAGAGCGATGGACCAGAAAATTTGCACCCCTTCGCCCGAAGGACACGGCTGGGAACAAGACGACGATGGCATAAAATGGCTGCAAAGTGCAAACACGACCCGCACCAGAAGAAGTACTTGAGTTTGTTAATTGTAAGTGTAATTGCTGTTCAAAGGACATCTGCTCGTGTGCACAAGCAAATAAAAAATGTACAGAACTATGCAAATGCCATTGTAGCAAAGAAATAGTCAATCTTGAAAGAGAAGATCATACTGAACTT
The DNA here is from genome assembly GCA_003012365.1 of Medauroidea extradentata. Classification (NCBI taxonomy): domain Eukaryota; kingdom Metazoa; phylum Arthropoda; class Insecta; order Phasmatodea; family Phasmatidae; genus Medauroidea; species Medauroidea extradentata. The sequence goes on along the minus strand of PNEQ01087161.1, from coordinate 18,360 downwards.
GATGAACATTTTTTAAAGTGTCGATAGTGATGACTTCTTAGATTTGTAAAATAAAAAAAAAGTGTTTCAAATGCCATCACCATACCAAAACTGTATCCACCCTGCACAGAAATAGCTCCAAAAATTACCCACGTCCAGCAGAAGGCACCATAAAACCTCCCAAACGAAAGAAGTCGAGCACAGCCAAGTTTCAAATACAAGGTAAGACAGCTCTTATTTGCTTTATTTAGAGTTGTGTTCTGTATTACAGTCAGTGATTTTGAAATTTAAGGAAAATGTTGCACTTATTTAATATTTTCTTCACATTTTTTTTGTCCCAGCAATTATTTTCCGGTGAGTGTTTCGAAACTTTCATTTTATTCTTAAAATTTTAAGTTCGAGCATAATTTTTAATATTTAAATATCCACTGCATTTATTATTTTTTAATATTTATGTAAATATACAAAATTAATGTCTATTAATTTTAAACATAACGTATATCAAGAGATGAAGATAGTGAATATCTAATAGTGTCAATAAGCAAGTTTTTTTTTTTTTTTTTTAATTTGTTGACAGCTCAAAGGCCAGAAATATTAATGTTTTTACTGAAAATTATTTCCTGTGACAAAAATATAATTATATTATGTATAATGTAATTATGTAATTAAATGTTTTACTGATTCTGAAACTCATTGCGTATGAAGTATTTTACATAATTTAATAATGTTGAATAGAAAAATTAACTTCATCTACTTGCTTGTATAAAAAGTGGTAAGTTGCTGAATCGCCATTTTTTGAAGGCCGTTTAGAGAAACAAAGCTACTGATTCCGATTTCTGCATCTTGATTCGTATTCAGCGGTATCAAATCGACAAAATATGAAAGTCTCGCTTTTATTTTGATTTGAGCTCACAAATGTCTGACTCATGAAGCGCGCAGTGACTTAGTTTCGGAGCGCTCACTCGCGCATGCTTCAATATATTGATATGTTGTTTAGCTTAAAACATAGAAAATTAATGTGTCTTCAACATTTATCAAGACTATTTTTCGATTCCCACCGGTAATTTTTTATGAATCGCGTCATAGTATTGATGTTCATAAAACACAGTTTAATAAAACGTTTTCATTAGCAAAATTTCAAATGATCCCTTAATACAGTTTATAAAAATTATGTATTTATTTATTCCGCGTTTAAAGACAAACAAAATCCCGTTAACGGAATTTAAAAAATATTTAATAGGAAAGAAACTACGCCTATTTTAAGACATTGGTGAGATAACTGAGCTGCCACCTTTGGACGCCATTTTGAGACAGAAAGCTACCGATTGCAATATCCGCGTCTCGATATTCGTAATCAGCGGCATCAAATTGAGAAAATATAAAAGTCTCAACTTTATGTTCGAGGTGAGCCTACAAATGCTTCTGGCTCATATAGACTAATACAGATATTTTAAAATCTAAACCTCGTCTAGAAATACGTACACATTTAATCCAAGACAAATATTGCTTTGAATGTTCTCTGTAGTGAAATCACGAAGACGGCTGGTCGCGGAGACACTTTCTGCTATACAGCCTGCAGTTGAAGACCGCAGGACTCTCCCAAGGGTGGGGGAAGGGAAGCAGGGATAAGATGACACGGGTTGACACTTTTACGACCGTACACCCTTCTCACAAACATTTCGTTGCTATCCCTTTCCCATCTTCGAATGCTCGAGCGCTCCTGGGACAACACAACAAAACACAACACACAGTCAGGAGATAACTGCAAATAATCCCGGCAAGGCAGCAAGGTTTTCTTCCCATTAAGCCAAGCACACGGACCATATTTTTCATTGGCGTACTAAGAGGACTGTGTACTTAGCCGTTAGACAGTGTTGTGGCGCGTCACACGAATACTTTTTTAAGCTAAATCGCCGAACTTATTATTGTTGCTATCTTGAAATTACGTATGCCACAATTTGAAAATTCAGTAGGCTAGTTAGTAACATGATTTTGGGCCTCTGGACATGGCTAAAAACGGATTTTTTTTTAGACTGCGGTGACCCTGAAAATACGACCTGAATACGTAAATTGCAAATGAGTTGCGTGCATTGGTCTTTACTTCATACAATGCAAAAATAAAATTTTAGGGTCACCGCTTTAAGTCCCACAGAATAAAGAGTACTACGAAACACTGCACGCCAGTTTAGCGCTGCGAATAGAGACCACGTGTCTATCGTCGAGAGTGGTACTCTGGCTCTTATCACTCCGCTGTTCCCGCGCGTCAAACGCGGAAAATTTCAAACCAGTACACAGTACTCTTAAACAGTGATGATTACTGTAGTTCAACGTCACGTATTATGTAGCCAGTGAGTGAGAGACGGGCATTTGCTGTGGGATTACAGATCTCGATAATATAAAACACTATTCTGGGTTTTGTCCTTCCATCGTATATGGTTTCCGATTTTTCGAGAAAAAACTGTTTCTAAGTTCAGTTTTCAAGGGCTTGTTGCTGCCGTACCATTCGATTTAGGTACTAGGTGTCCTGTATTTTTTTGCTTCATTTTTCATTAGGTATTAGCTGCCAAAGTTTGATGGTCGAATTTAAAAACAACCTGCATAAATGCAATTTTCTACCATATTTCTAGTTTCACAAACATTTGGGCACATAATTAAATTCCGTTTTTCAGCTTCGTCGCGTCTGTGGTGCGGATTTAATAGGAACACCGTCTATTCGGAAGTCACGTCAAATCTGCGATTTTTGTCACGCTGACTTCAGAGAAGCCTCAACGATGACTGACTGACCAGTTATTTTATTCGCGTCATGCACTTCTCACCACATCTGAGGCGTTGAGGTATCTGTAAGAATCCTAGCGTTGACCAGTCATGTAAGAAGTGTTTATAGGCGGTTCGGGATAAAGTGAGCACTTAATAAAGCCCTGCTGAATTGCTATTTTCAGCCAATTCGTATCGTTCCGCGCGTAACGGATTACGACGGGAGATGTATAACCTTTCTGGACACGTCACTTGATGACTGCGCGTTTAAAATAAGTTATGAAATCGGCAGAAACCCCTTTAGTTTGATTAGAAAAAATTTTAACTATATAAAACTCAAATGTGTCTAGTTCAGTTGATTTTATTTCAGTATTGTTGCATTTACACGGGAAAATACATAGAACTACATTCGGTAATTCGCTGCCAACCGTATAACGTGTAAGGTAACTATTGTTAATGACAAATTATATGCAATAACGACTTGTGATTTTTTTCAGGGATTAAATTTTTTGTGTTCACTTTATCCCGAATGACCTATATCAAGGTGTTGACAAGCACGGGAAAATAGTGAGTACTCGGAAGATGGCAGGGGTCAATGTGGAAAGTTGAAACTTGAAGCTCTTTGACACACTGAAGGAAAATTTTAGTAGAAAGTCATCCCTGCAAAATCATTTTACAGTAACCACAAAATAATATTATGGTGGCCATAATATTTTAGTGGTGCAACAATATGTATTTGTGGTGACTACAAAATAAATTCTGCTGTGTAGATACCCACGAAATATTTTGTTGCTGCAACAAAACATTTCTTTCTTCGACAAGAGAGTGGTATTACCTGGACTCGAGCTGGAGCCGACAGGGCATAGAGTACTGCTTCAGCGATGTCCTGCGGCTGCAGCATTGGCATGTCCTTGAATGCATCCTGAGGTATGGTGGGTCCTCTTACCATTTCAGTGTCCACGAGACCTGGACTGATGCTCTACCACACACACGGTACACGTCCGTCAGAGACGAAATATCTACACCGAGAACACTTACATAGATGGAACAAAATTATATTGTTTGTGAAATGTATTGATATCTATTAATAACTGAAAGTTTTGTAATGACTGTAACTTTTATTTTTGAAGTATCTATTGTGCACTGTATAATGGTAGCCATCTGTTCACTTTCAATATCTTAGCCCTTGAAATATGTCGTAATCACACACATGGGTCTCGTTAAAAAATATAGATTTCGTGCCGAAAGAAATTTTGTTGTAGTATTAAAATATTAATTTAATATAGTTTGGACGACATGATACTACCAAAATATTTATGTTATTATATTCTGGATATAAGTAAAACACACATTCAAGTGAAAATACTTAAACAACTAACTCAAATGTCCGTTGGAAAGTTATTACTACTAACAAATTGTGGGTTAATTTTTAGCTGATTTTCTTTAGAATTAAGAGTGCATGTTTCACATGTGACAAAGTGAATAACTTCAGTTGCTTAGAAGACGTGATAATTCTAGCCACTGCGGCAGACTGTTAGTAATTAACTTAGTACTTATGAAAACTCTGCTTAGTGTTTCTCGATACCTGTGTTCCTAACTAACTGGGAGACTTGTTTACATACTGCATAATTCCGGTGAACTGATAAAAAGCCAAAATATTTGAGGATTTGTGTTTGAAATCTTCTGTGGTTAAGTAGCAAATAAATAAAACATTAACACTACACAGGCATCTGCTGTTGTTTAGTAACATTTTATTTCGCGTGTATGCTGAAACCCAATATACATCTAAAATAGTTATTAATAACGGAAAATAACATACTGTATTGCAGTGTATTTTTATATTATATATCGTATGGGGAAGTTACAAGAGGGCAGGAATTCATAGTCCGATGACTGACTCCCTGACTGGGAGTGCACGTAGCCGACTGCCAATCCCTGCAATATGCAATGAAATGGGAAGTATTTTAATTGGAGAAGCTGCGGAATGCAAAGTGTAAGGGAAACGGAAGTACCCTAGAAACACCGCACCGTCCGCCACGTTTCCCACAGGCATAAACTCCAAAGACTGGCTCAACTGGGAATCAAATCCGGATACACACGGTGGGCGGTGAGTACTCTAGTCACAGAGTTTTATGTAGAGACTGATGCACAAGGCATTAGTGAAACACAACATACAAAATAATGTTGACATACCAATTTTATAGCTTCCAACTAGCAACATGCAAGGCTGATTATATATATATTGAATCCATTCGCCCCTGGCCTATATTTTCAAAGTGGTGGTTTAAAGTACAGTTCACGTCCAGTGTTTATTCTCTGTACATATCCTACATAAAGTTCACATTTCTACGGACATTATAACTGTCTCCATTGCGCCAGACAGAGTTAATTATGTATTGTGACTTAACAAGGAGGTTATTAAATAGAATAAGTAGTTAAGAAAATCAAGGACAGAAACTGAAGCACCCACGGCCTGCAATAAGAACTCCCTGCATTTACTTCGAGACATTTTGATTAAAAATCGAGCAAATGTGTTTATCAACTTTTGTCTTATTATGTTAATAGTAAAATTAATATAACAAGAAGAATTGTAACCATGATTGGCATGTACATTACAGATAATTACAAACTGGCTTTCTCATGATTGGCCGAGGGAGTTGTCCAGCCCTTTACTTGTGGTAAAAGTCCTTACTGATTGAAAATCTGTACTTCTTAGAAGAAAATTCGAAAACAAATAACCTAGGCACATTAGAATATGCCGACTACCTTGGCCAGTAAAAATAAGCGTTTGTTCTTGGCCCGTACTTAAACATAAAGCAATCCGAATGATTAAATTCTCGTTAAAATCTTAAACTTTTTCTTACTAATTAAGGTGGTCGGTCTTATACCACTAGTATCTTTGAATAATTAAGACGGACGCCTTCCCTGGCCGCCAAACGATGTGTACAGCTTCCGCTATGTTATTCGACTGCTCAATGTGCGTCAGTGAGCTCACTTAGAATTAGCATCCAAAGAAGTTTATACAGGTGTATAAACATTTTAGATCATCCGATAATATCAAAGTATATATTTTTGCAGTTGAAAATGGGGAAAATAGCTCGTTTTGAGGTCCTATTTAGGCATGAAAATCTTAATGCAGCATGTCAAGAATGGCATACGTGTGTAAAAACCCCATTATATTTACTATTACAACATAAAACTATAGGATAGTCACAAACTATCTCAGAGGCAATCCATCGACGAGAATATTGTACACCAGTTCTGAGACTTGCTCCTATAGACTAAGGTAAAGCGTAGTAGACATGCTGTGTCACTCTTAGCATTCTGCTCATATAGACCTCGAACGCGCAAAATACGTCCAAATAGGATGACACTTTAAACCACGTCTTTAAAACCATACCACCACAAATAGAACCCACCTGACCTGGTCGGGCCGATATCGATCGAATATCAATGGCTTAGGGGTTTTCTCGGGGATTTCTTTTCCCCCGTCCCTTCTTCTTCCGTCATTTTGGCGCTGCTCTAAACTCTTATTATTCCAAACTCACAAGCGCTAAAAGCCTAGATGTTAAGTGCTGACCAAAACCTCATCACTTCAGTGGCTTAGGCCAAAACATGCCCTTTACCTTCCGTAACAATATTTGGTGAAAGCTGATGATTTCTATAGCACACTTTGAAACTCGCATCTTGGCTTCAATTCAACGGGCGCAAAGTGGTCGACTAACACAGATGACTAGTTACTAAACAGTTGAACAATACAGCCAATCAGGACGAATACACTCACCGTCACCCTGATGCTCGACTTGAGAGACACCAGCTCCTTCCTCAGTCCCTCTGTAAGCGCTGTGACGGCATGTTTGGTCCCAGTGTACATGTAGGTGCCGGGGAAATTACCGATGTAGTGGCCGGCAACACTATAACAACCGGTGCTTGGGTAACAATTATGCAAAATCCTGTGTAGGTATGTGACCTAAAGCAAGTTGAATTTTACTACAGGCTACAAAGATAACATAATTTCTTGTGTAATAATTTGAGAAGGGAAAATTTTTTACACATTATGTTGGAATATTGCCGGGATGGAATACGAATTTTATTCATGGTAACAAATTGTTCATGAATTTCTCAACCTAGTTGTTTTAGTTCTGAACACGAAATCATTTTTTTGAGGAATATTGCGTGATTTTGGTAGTTTTCTTTTGGAATTATAACGCATGTAATTTAAATTGGCTACAATTTTTGCCAGATACTTTTCGTGTTTCGGGTTGTAATTGTCAGTTACTGATTTTGGGGCCATTCTCTCATAACTAGCTGCGAAAATTATCCCTTGCTAAATAATTAACATTGGGCATGCCCAAAATGTTTAAACGAACAAGGTTCAAAAGTCAAGTAGCAACTTTCTTTGCAGAGAGGATTGGATAGCTGGTGCACCTGTACAAGTGTCTCCTGCATAGTGATTATGTTGAAACATAGGTGAATGATGAACGCATCTTTTGATAGTACCGTCACATGGGTTAACTGGGACGCTGGGGCGAATAGGGACAAGATTTTAAACTGATTACTAGCTTAGGTCTTTATCTTATATTAAGTTATATTTCAGTACGATGACTCATTGTAAAATTATAAACTTCCGACCATAAGGAACAACTCGGGTTTTTAAATCGCGTACTGAAACTTTTGATTTGAAATTTTGTCCCCATTTATCCCAGCGTCCCTATTCACCCCATGTGACGGTACAAACATTTTACAGTCGGATGAATGAATGTTAAGAAGCGTGTTATCTGTGAATACCATTGGACTAGCCTACTTCGCTAGACACTTATAGCCTTTGAGACCAACGTTACAGAGTAAATGCTACAGATACCTGTTGATGTGGAATATGTGACCATCATCCACACCTCTCTCCTTCATGGACTTAATGGCTTCCTTCGTACAGATGCTGAGAGCCAGAACATTCAAATCCAGCAACTGTCTCCATTCGGAAGTTTTGCCACCTGCGTGCAGAAGTGAAGGAATGCTTATGTAATTACTGCAAATGAATGCATAGTACTGACAACACATTTCCAGAGTAGCCATTTCTCTGCTGACTGGTAGCACAATTTTATTTTGAGAAACATGAGAGAGCATGTATATTTTCTAAGAAATTAGCATGTCCACCATTACGATAAATGCACGTTATTAAGAAAATTGTTCTATAGGCAATACACATTACAGTAAGAAATTTAAAAGTCCGCATAGAAATTTTACTCTCAGCCAATTTATACACTTTCACTATTTGTATATACAAACATTGCCATGTTACTAATACACTTATGTGCATGTGCATTGAATTTATATCTAATTTAAATGAATGAGACAAGAGTAACATATATTTGTATAGTAGAAAATCTTAAATAAGGTAAGTTCCGAAATACACAAAATTGGTTTTCATATTTTAAAAATATTACATGTGCCATTATCAACATTTTGCTAAACAATTTAAGGTCCAAGAATTTTATAAGCATCACCAATTCGTACATTCACATGTCTCTGGGTGCCTGCAATACTGTTTTCTTATTAATTCCGATAGTTGGTTTCGGCACTTAACATCCATGAGAAATTCTACTATATATTTATTAGTAGCAGGTGTTGTCCCAGACGGTATTAAAATGTTCCTATTTTACTCGAATGACCTATAACCATTTTTAATTAACGCATGCGACAATGAAGAAGTGGTTCAAGCCCGGATGTCTGGTTAGTCATCAAGATAACGGCCACGAAAACCTGAAAACCTCCTGGAAAATATGTTTTGTTTACAAAGTAGACTGTGTTTTTGTTGTGTGGAACACGTCGTGTATGTGCACTAAGAAAAGAGAAATGTGTAACAAAATAACGCCTTTCAACAGGTGTTCTAGTAAAGGACAACGCTACTCTTCATTCCCTGGCTCTGTAAGACTTACTTGTCAAAGGTGTCATGATTCCCGCCGCGGCATTGTTCACCAGTATGTCCACACCTCCCAGGTTGTCCTTGATCCACTGGAAGGCGGCCAGGATGTCCTCCTCCTTGGACAGGTCGGTCTTCACTGCGAACAACTTCCCTGGAGCGTCCTTCAAGTCATCGGCCAGTGCCTGCAGCACACATACCAGAGTTATCGCACAGGCACAATTATTTCAGGAATACATACAATGCAAGAGGGTACCTCGCTTAAAATAACTTGGAGAATGCTTCACAGAACAGTTCTTAGTCTCTTTAAGATATCTCTTACCCAAAAAGACACTACTGGGAGGAAACTACAATTATTAAATAATTATTTCTCTACCGCTATGGCACAAGTAAAAAAACGGTTAACTATTTAAACTGATACTATGGCTAAAATGTTACTTAAAATAAAACAAATCATTGTAAATAATGAAACCATGTGTAGCAGCTTTTCTAGAAGTATTGCGTTTCCTTGGGGATCGAAGCGACGACTGACATCGCATGAAATTAGGCTACTGTAATGTCTAGTGCTCGTGGCCCAGAACGAGGCAGCGTTGATATATGCGCCAAATTATAGTCACGAGTAGTAAAATGTATAACCTATTGATAAAAACCTTCTTGTCGGCCTTCATATGGTTAAGATTAAGTTTTAGCAAAACATGTTTAATTTTTGTTAACGAGTGTATGAATGACTGAAATATTACGTCAAATTGTAGATGATTATTTGTATAATTTATACTGTAAATTTACTTTATATTACATTCTTAAATTGGCTGGGAATTTCGTTTTCTGCAGCAGCTTAATATCTCTTTAATTCGAGACTGTTTGGTCCCTTTAGCTACAATTTGGAACAGGATCAAATTTCCTAGGTTGGGTAGTGATTATGTGTGTGAAGGGTGAACCACGTTTTGGTCGACTGCCCCGAGAAATATGAAGCAATCTCAATTACTAATGCACATACTACTCAATTTTATCGAACCTGAACATATTTGAAAGCATTTTCATAATCGAAATACCTTTTTTTCTTATAACATTTCTTTCACGCACCGGTACCGTCATCTGGAGTTACTCACGACAGCAGCGAAAGTTCTTTTTTCAGTAGTTTTTATTTCGAACATTGCATACCTGAATGAATAAATATCACTGACTATTTAGTAAGATATTTTCGATAATTGTTACTTGTGTTTCTTCATAAATCTTACGTCTGCCACGCGTAAAAATAAAAATTTCAGAAAAAAAGTGTCCCAATTTTTTTTTTTGCTGTCCCCAGTAACCCTAGTTGACAGAACAACTGAATAAACAAATTTAAAAATAAGCATAGCGTGAATGTTTGTGTCATAATATATGCAATGGCAAACTGTAGCCATAATTAAATTCAACCAACAAAACAAGTGGCAAAGACTATGTTGATAATTAAATTATATGGAGACTTATACTTCAAATTGGGAAGGAACTAATAACAAAATTATTTTGGAAGTCAGGTACTTTCAAGTGACACCTGAGAGAGGTTGCAGTTTGTAGCCAACAAGTGAGGTACGAAATGAATGGAGCGCTAAGGGTACCGCTTACTAGATTATTTAATTAAACACCTAGCATTGTGGCGGGTGGACTCACTAGTTTTGTGCAGTGCTCTGAGGAATGTTATCAGCTCTATCCGTGAAGCAGTTCCACAATTAGTCACACTCCTCAGTGTATGTGCTATCCTGAAAACATCTACTGTACACGCAGTCCACAATTGTAAGATGCAATACAATAATTATATTCGTTTTGTGTTAAGTTTCATGTTATCTGCATGCTTACAAAACAAATAAGGTCCTTCCAACTTTGCCTGTTTTAAATTAAATAAATTTTAGGTATCGATACCTGTTTAATTATTCCGAAAGACTGCAATGTTCAAAAAGTTAAATATATGGTGTACAATACATGTACACAAGTAAAATATAAGAGCAAATTTAAAAAGTAACATTGTAATGGAGCATATAAAACATTCAAGCGTCATTAATTAGCATTACGGTCATGTAAAATGGATACCGTATAGATGAAGCTGTTACAGCGGAGTAAACAATTTTTGACGCTGAGGCCTGTTTCACAGTCGCACGTATCCTATGCAGTACGCCCTACGCACGGGCTTGAAGTTACCTTGCTGATATGGCACATTACAGAGTCGAGCGGACCATCCGCGCGGTATGATTCCTACGCGTGGCCCTGATATGCGACGGACGAGTTGCGGGCGTGTGGGACAATTGGTAAATTACGTACTTACACAGTCGAGCGTACTCCGTGCCACATAGCAGTTATGTAATGGCTGAGTGATATTTTATCAGCGGACGTTTATTTATGTAGCACTATGCGGCAGTGTGCTTTACTTTCGAGTAAAAAAGTAAAAACTCTTTTTTTGTTTTAGAAATTAAGGGTTAGAAACCACAAAATTAACAAAAATGTAAATCTGTAATTTTTATAATTTGGAATATTTTAATATCCAGGCCTCTATAGTAACCGAATTTTAAAAATACTCAACTATTGATATTGCTATTAAACACCACCCAAATTTTACACTGTTAGTGTAGCCTTTGCCCACGCCACTGAGTGAACAACCGTATAAATATTGATAAGATAACGTATTAAAATACAAACATGAGAGATGAGTCAGCTATAAAAAACAAACCGAGGTACAATATACATACTCGGCGGAATATTTGTTATTCGTATACCGGTTTTACACTATGTTGAAAAGTTCATCCGATATGAGCGTAGACAATAAAATATCAGAACGTTGGGAAAAAAATCGGCAATGGCCATTGGAAAGAATTAACCCATGCTTGAAGCAATTTTGATAACAAGCAAAAAAACCGAAAATGAATGGCTGGAACAGAGACCGAACTTGCATCGTCATGGCAGCAAATATAGTGTTAAACTGTGCGGTGCCTTGCTTTCTTCCGTGATGTTGGTTAAAAGTAAAGAATAGGAATACGTCATGTACAACCGATGACGCTTTAAATTAATTAGTTTAGACGGTCAGTTATTATTGCAACTCAAGGTTATCATAAAATAATTGGAACACTATGGAAGCATTGCTCTGGCTGCTGCAAAGAGACACAGGCTTCGTTACAGTTAGATGCTTGCTGTCAATATCGTATTATCTTGCCACTGATAACACAAACCACACTAACACCTTCAGATAGCAAGGTCCCACCACACATCAAGGGGCACACAGAAAGAAAGTGCCAGACTATTTCGTGTTTATAATTACCTTACATTTTAACAATGCACTTACTCGTAGTATGAACCAGCAGTTACAGAATCTGTTAAGTATCGGTACCTCACCTCCTGTATGAAGGGAGCAAGGGTAAATTCACTAACGGGTGTACGGCAATATTTACGCATTTGTGTAGGAATTTGTATTTCCCGAGCATAACAATGTAAAGTACTCTGCTCCGTACAGTAAAATTCATAGAGACAACCTTGAATTTCATTAAAACTAAAAGATAAATTACAGTACGACAAGCGCAGTAATTTCTGTGTATAAAACTGAAGTTCAGTGGGAAGTTAAAAGCGAATAGAAACGACATTACTAGAACGCACAACAACACTATTTGTATGAAAACTTAACATTCTTTCATAAACTGACAACAGGGACGGATCTATAGGCTTACCTTAAGAATTGTGATCCCCATCCCCATTCATTTCCCAAACCCTTTTTCCATCAGTCCAATCAACCCAATAGTAATAAACGAATCTTGCATACGTTGTTTTGCGCTCGTGTAAATAACAGTATAAAATTTTAGTAGAAATACATAAAACCTGTACTTACTAACAACAACTAGCCGTGTTTTAAATGTGCATTTTTATTATAAATACCGTATTTATAACATCATATGGTGTTTAGGGTTAATAAACATTCAAAAAATACAAAACTAGTTAAAGTCTAAATATTGGTAGGTATTGTATACATTTTAAACTCATTTACATTTCATTCCAGAGTTAAAATTTTCTGTACCACCAGCTAACTCGGAGCCCAGACCCGTCTGCCCCTCCTTGTCCAAATCCTTAGATTCGCCCCTGACTGATAGTGGTTAGCACTTCGTGGTTAGCACACTAATACACAAATTATAGTGGCTGTAGTGCTTCAATACCCAATCACTCAAATATTTTTCATATCATGAATTAGGTTTTGTGTTTCGCTAACCGTATTAATATAATGTAACTTGATAGATATGCTACTAGGTATTTCATATTTTACTGAACAGGAATCTTAATTCGTGTGTGAAAAATATTCCCTACTTTTAAAGGAATATTTTCCAAACAGTTGTCAGGTAATTTTTTCCAGAACAAAAGAATTTGTTTAATTATTTACGTAAATTCACTCTGCATGTGTGCAGTAATGTTTCATTTTATGTAGGTTTAATTTGAACCCCTTACATATAAAAGAAAGTTACCTCGATATCGTTTTCACTGTAGTCACAACACTACACAATATCTGAATGTGCAGTCGACTTCGTGATACAATATAATGGTACTTGTGTTTACTCACCTGTATTCTTTCAACTCTGCGGGCCACACCCACTACTTTCATGCCTTTCTTTACCAGCAGCTGTGCAATAGCGGCTCCTATACCTGAGCTAGCTCCTGTAACCACGGCTACTCTACCAGACCACCGCTCCATGATGTTATCTGTTCCACACTGAGCTGTCGTAGCAGACTCGCCAGCTTAATTGGCACGTCTACATGCGCGACATGACGCAGCGTTTATCAGCACTTTTTTCTGTCACTCTTCTGGACGGGGATATGAGTTAACCATCTATGCGGAAATAATCGTTTTATGGTATCAAAATTATTAGCTTTGAAACAGTTTTATAAATTGTATTTTACTCCTATGTCCTGTTGAACCTAAATCAACTTTATAGAGCTAACATATTTCTTGTAAGATAGTTTTAAATCTCAGAAATTTTAAACGTGTTTTGCTATAAATTATGACTTGATGCATAACTAATTGATGCATATCACCATCCATGTTTATTAAATAACGTTTTGGATGGATGGCCTGCTGATGAACGTAGGCATTTGTTTAAATTTAGCAGAAAATTTCTTATTCCAAATGTTTGTAAGGAGGGTTGAGAAGTTCTCTCTGCGATCTCTATTAAGTTACGCAGTTACAGAGCAAGTTTCCATGGCGAATATTTTCTTTAGTTTCTATTTATAGGCCAGTAATTTTAAGTTTTAACCTTGAAAAAAATATAAAATATATAAAAATTGGTACAAATGGTCTGTTTCGTATACTTAATAACATACTACAATTTCGAAGACGGTAAATGTTGGCTTTAAGTTATGTTTTTTTTTTTTTTTTTTGCAAAATAAGTGCATAACCACCAATAGACAAAAAAGTTATTTTTAAGAAACAAAACTTATTGGTATTTCAGAAGTTGATATACATGTTTTCACTGTGGACGTTTTAAGTCCAAAATGTCGCTTTCATGGGACATTTGGGTGCAACAGCACATAACCCAAAATTATCCTGTAGTTTACTTTTACACATTTATAAATCTGAAAATTGGTTAAAAGTGTAACATTTAGTGTGTTTATCAACATGATAAAAGCTCCAAATTCACAAATGTCATTGTTTTAGTTTTCTGTGCAACAAGGTTATCACAAACAATACCTTTTATAACTTAAGTTAAAAAATTATTAATTCATAAATCGGTACTCACATTAAACTGCAGCGTGATAAACAACATTTCATAAGCTATAAGTAGGGACTGGAAAATTTCGCGAATTCAATGCCCTGTATGCTAGAATCCATTGCACTGTGCATACTCAAGCCCCGACTATTTGTCGACTAACTGCTACTCAGTGGAACAACAGACAATGAACGAACAGACGGGGCTTGAGTGTGCATAGTACAATGGATGCTAGCCTACAGGTAATTGAAATCGTGACATTTTCCAGTCCCTAGCTATAAGTTAAAAAAGTTGGCTTTGTGGTGGTAGGGTGCAACAATGGCATAACAATAAATTTCCCATTATTTTTGTATATCTCTTTAAAATATTACAAATCTATATGCCAGTAAAATTTTATTTCACTTTATGTGCTGAACTGTACGGTCAAAATTCATAAAAGCGAAATTATAGGGAAAGTTAGTGATCAACTAAAAAAATTGCTTTTACTCTTATTGGATTTTACAGCCAACCTGCATTTCCTCTGACTCGTCTATCTCCTTTTATACTCCTCCACAGCCAATGTAGCAGCTTCGGCCCTTGCAATGCATACACATCATTGAGCAGGCAAGTCCCGAAATCCTGCAGGTGCAGCACGTCCCACAGTCATATGTGCAGCCACAACTAATAATCAAAATCTCATCTAGGGCAGGTGTCAAGTGAGTCGTTACAGGGACCAACGTTTCGTAACATTATTTCCATCCCCAGGTCTCAGGGGAAACTGGATTGTTCATCCATTCTTGGACCTGAAATAAAAGTTAAAGCTGGGTTCTGTTTGTCACTGACAAAATGCTGTATCATCTGTCAGATAAGAACATCTTACATGTAAATACATATCCTCATTTAATGTGGTTCACATACAGCACTTGTGGTTGGAAGCATTGCCAGATCAAATGAAGTGTTGACCACTTTTCTGGCAAGATTGCGAGTAAATATAATGCCCTGGGGTTTGTCTAAACTGGAAAATGTCTTACTGCTGTATAGTTCCATAGAAATCTTCTGTCTGTTAGCAAATTAAATTCAACTCGGCCGCTAACAGATTCTTGAAAATACTAACCAATTATCGCATTTTGGGATTTTCGAGGAAAGCGAAGCCTTTTTTCTTACCCTTTCTGAAAATAGCAGATGTAGTGCCTCGTCTTGTTATGACACGAACAAACAATAGGCTGTATTTTATAGGACCCAACTGTTTCTGAATGTATTCTATTTAAACAGTTTACTCTTGGACCCTAGACTGACAACAATAATGTTGCTGCACTTTTTGGTTCGGCTCAGTAACATATCAATGGCTTCATCAAGAGAGGGATGAGCCTAGATTTGTTCTAAATCTTCGCTAGGAAATCATCTTGAGCAAGCGAAACATTTGTGTTGCAGTCGAAAACCGTATTGGAAGATGATTTGCGCTCAGTGTGACATCTCTGCTCTACAGCTTTGGTTGACAAGATCCGTCTACATCCATCGAACGCTATCACCACAGCCTGCGAGCTTGGAGTGTAGTTCCGTATAATGTACTGCTTCTTTTTAAGGTCTCTATTCTCGGATAAACCATATATCGATGAAGATGGCAGCCATATATGACAACTACACTAGAATTAGATAATACGAGCAGCAACCGTGTAAAAGAATCTATCACTTCCAAAGGTGATGATATTGTTGTGTCTCTCAATGATAGATACATCATCCAAGAGTGCAGTTGGTTTTTGGTGGTAACTGTACTTCACGTATTGCATACGATATTCTCCGAGTTGTTACTGATCCATGCTTTTCGCAAGTTTATTAGCACACTAAATATTACACGTTTACCTTCTTACAGCTTTATACCGTTTTATTAATGTCAAAATGTAAACAACGGGGTAATTTGGGGTTATGCACTTGTTCATCCAAAATACACTACTAAAGCGTCATTTTTGTACTTAAAATCTTTAGTATGTAGTTTAACACACGAAATAGAACATGTATATAAATTTCTAAATTGTCAGTGTTTAGTTTATGCTAGAAATAAATAATTTTGCCAGTTGAAGGTTATGCATTTATTGTACCAAAAAAACTTGAAGCCGACATTTTTCGTCTTAGGACTTTTAGTATATAATTAAGTACACAAAATAGAACATTTCAACCAATTTTCAGATTTACGTTATTTATTTCCGGGTTTTGGTAAACTTTTTACTATAATGTATGGGCTATTTAGCCTACATATAATATTCTCGGTTTCATAAATGTGATTTTTTACCAATATAATTAAATTAAAAGGTACCAGTTTGATTATATAGTCATACGTCTAAACTAGACGAAACAACTAGCAAGCTCTGTACTAAATATGCTTAAGTTTTAGCAAGGTACGTTACAGTAAATGTATGGTTTCCGTTTGTGCAGTTCACAAATTCAAAACTAAACAAGCTTGTAATGACATGTCGCGAACGTAGTACTTACGATCACAATAAACGAACACGAGGGATTTACATGCACTTGTATATGCATTGTAGTACATGCCTCTCAGGGCTGAGTAAACAATAACTATTACAATATTCCAAACCCAACACGGGCCTTTAGCGCTGACGAGGGGTGACATGAGGTGAGTGCAATGAACCACGTCGCCGGAATGAAGGGTGGGGGAAACGGGAGATCATCAAGAAAAATCACCCACCAACGGCATCGTCCGACGCGTTTCCCGCATGAGGAAATACGGGGGCCGACACCGCCGGGAATCGAACCCTGATCGACTTGGTGGGAGGTGAATATATTAACCATTCGGCCACCGCAGCCCTCAGAGAGATCTAAATGAGCCTCTCGCGGAATTAATCTAGAGAACTCTAAAATACTTTACTTAAGCACCAAAAGAAATTGGCGTATCGCACATTGCTAAGCCAAACAAATGCCGTTTAAAAATGCCTTTTACATGTGAGAGAGTGCAATGAAATCTTTGTAGATCCAAGAGCGCACGAGAAAAAATATTTACCTGGGTAGGAACAGCAGAGCGCCTCGGTTGACGGCTCGGAACACAATGACCAGCGAGTAGGCGGCCGACCAGGGCACATTTTTTTGCCGACTAAAAATGTCCGGGCCAGCTTGACGGATATATGCCGCACGACACAACCTCCAACCCAAAGCGAAGCTTTGCCTCGGAGGGGAAGGGGGCTTGGCCAACCGGACAACTGCTTCAATCTCAAAAAGGGCACTGATACAGTTTTACAATCATTGAAATAGCCTATGGTGACAAACAAAATGGTCACACCTAATAGATTCCAACATCGCAAGTCAACTATCGCCGCAACACAGTAACCTTCATAAGTCGAGAACCACAAGATTCTCTGTGCCGAGGGATTCTTTTGAGAAAACTCTAATCCTTCAGTAAACCAATACTTCATCACAGTCTATCAGGGACTTAATGCCCCAAGATCAGAAGAGCTGCCAAAAGAACACAATGTGTCCAGGAGCTAAGCAGGAACGGACAATAGCAAACGCCGCCGTCAGACAGGGAACAAAGAAACATGCCATCAAAAAAGACAGAAGCGTCACAAAACCAACGATTCACAAACATAATCTCTCTAGGAAAATGCCCCCATTAACACAGTCAAGAACTCTTGAGCAGAATTACACTCTAATGATTCCAAAACCGTTAAATAATTCATACTCCTTTATAAGTAACCAAGACCTAGAACTTAACAACCTCTCACTGTAATACAAGGATTCCCTAAATACAAAAGCTAAAATTGAGTAAATAATTCACAAAAATATATTCCGTTGTACATAGGATCCATCGAATATATACAGGATGGACCAGAATTCATGTGCCAAAGTCCGGGAGGGGATTCGTTATGGAAAATAAGGTGGGGTATATAAACCAACACTATTCTGTGGTAAATATTAAGGGAGCTACGCCACGTTGAAAAAAATAATTTTTTAAACATTTTTCGAAAAATACTAGAAAATATAAGAGATAGAGCCACCAAAATTGGCATA
>PNEQ01087160.1:17075-29344 GCA_003012365.1 Medauroidea extradentata | reverse complement strand
GTTGCTGCAGCTGGGGAACGTTTTCTGGTATCACTGTATGGATACAATGGAACGAACGAACCTTCCCTGAACCACCTGAGATATATTTCCTACAAGAAATCAGCCTTCAGGTTCAGTTCTAACATTGCTGCGTTAAACCAACGCAATTTGCAGTAATTCATGCTTTTTGACCATTTTTGTCTTTTATCGTCCTTTTTGGCGTCACTTTCACAGCTGAACCATTGATTGGAGAAAAAAACCTTAAAGACATAAATTATTGGAAATTTAATTGTCTTTATTTTTGTACAGAATACATTTTTACGTAAAATGCACGGGTATTGAGTTATTTTTAAAATATGTAAAAAAGGTTCGGTTTTTACATGTTTTTTTGCAAAAAAACATATTTCCCGGAAAAAAATTTGTTGGCAAACCTCAAATTCGTGTTCAGCGACCCAAAAAACATAAGGGTCCCAAATTTCAAAACTCCACCAAAACTTTCCTCTGAATTTCCCCTAATGCCTGGACTATGACTGCACCAATCATAATACGATTATTGTAACTCATTACGTCTGTAATTTGCCAAGGCCAGTGAGAATAAAATCATCCAACCACAGACGATGTAGCAGAGCTGCAGGTGTGCACATGACGCATCGAAACCAAATGTTGCAAAAATCTTTTCGCCATAAAATCGTGGCTCTAGTAATAGTACTATGGTTGAGTGACCGATCGCTAGGAGTCTGAAAATTTCGCGGATTACCTGCATGTTCACTAGCCTATGCACACTCAAGCCCCGACCATTTGTCTACTAGCTGTTGCTCACTGGAACATCAGACAATGCAACGAATAGACGAGGCCAGAATATGCATAGGACAATGAATTCTAGCATGCGGGTCATAGAATTCGTGAAATTTTCCTGGTCCTACTGATTGCTAGGGTCACGATTTTGTCGCGAAAATATTTTCGCCCCACTTTGTTTCAGCGTCTCTCGTGCACATCGGCAGTTTTGTTTCAAGGTTATTGGCTCTACTGATTGCATATAAACCAGTAGAATACGTAAATGACGTCACATAAAGACTGGTGAGCAATACGATCACAGACTGTTCTCGAGTTTGTATAGACCAGTGTAGTTAAGTCTGTAACCAAATCATAACGCGAACTTTGTGTCTCTAGACAGGCCTACATTCTTAAAATGTTAACATCTTTATTTTTAGTTTACAACTGAGTCAATCAAATTAGACGAGTATCGATTCGTATTGTGTTCAGGTAACAAAATATAAAGCAAGCCCAAATACACATTTACTTGACACTATTTAAATACATATTTTAAAAAATTCCAGTATTAGCTTGTATAGAAACATCAAAAGCTATTTACCAATTTATGTGATGGTCGGGATAGTATAAATATGTGTGTGGTACTAATGACACTCCCATGCTGGTACAAACAATTATAGTACAACAATTTCAATAGAAAACAAAAAAAAAAAAGAAAAAAAAAGTAAAAACCTAAAAAAATACGTATCCTATGTAAATGTCAAACGATTTTTCCATAATGCTCAGTATGACTGTGCCTGATAAAGTACAACCTTGAATCACAAGTTGCCCAGATTTGATACTAGTAGATTTTATTTTGTTATGATGAAGGTGGAACTCTACAAATGACAAATACAAATATTTTGCTGAGCAAACTAAATAGTATACTTTTAGGCGACAACAAAAAACAAGGAAACTATTTGCTTTCAGCAACAAAAATATTTAATTAGTACTGTACAAGTAATTATTTTGTCATGCCAAACTAATTTTGTTTGACTTAAAACATTTCTCTCAAAGCAGTATATCCGCCAGTTATCTAGTCCTGAATTCTGTCTTATGGTACATTCGACTGTCCCTCTGGTGTTGAGAATTACAGCTCTGTGCAAACTATTCAATAAATAATAGTGACTCGATATGCAAAAGCAATGTACACAAACTTTCAATTTATTCGTGTTACGCGAGAACGCATGACTCTATTATTGAGAATTTAACATAATCGAAAATTCTTTAATATTACCAACGTACCAAGAAATTAACAAAAAACAGAAAAGAATATAGAAAACGTTACAAAGAAGCGAATTCAAAAGTGAAAAATGAGTCGCGACCGAGGGAGTTTAAAACCACGACAAACGTCCAATATTCAAAGTGAATCAAGACAACAGAAACAAAACAGTACACAGTGGAGCATTAACTCGGCCAGAAAACGGGAACATATGTTAGGTAGGTCCCTCACCTCATTCCGACAACAAACAGGCCTCATGGCTTGATAAATAAACTTGTCGGCCCTCGCCACACACACACAGCTGTATCCTCATCATTCGTCGCAAGTCTGGCTTCTGGGTCGAGAGGGGAGGGGTGACGTGTGATTGAGTTACCCACCTCCCTTACACCACATCTCAGTACTCTGAAAGGGGACAGGGTGAAGTGACGAGCTCCTCTCACTCCATTCAACCCGGCTTGTACAAGCAGTGGTTGGCGTCGTGAACAGCAACTACAGAGGATGAAGGGATAAAGTGATTTATGTCGGCGCTCTAGGGTGTGTACAAGAGGTATAACATGACAGTTTTAAATTTTATATTTTCCATGAAATAGTGTTTTTTGTAGACGATACTTGTGAATAAAGTTTTCTCTAGCGAAACAAATTTAGCTCACATATATTTCTCATAATGGTACATCAAAGTTAAAATTTGCATGTTATGCTGCCTTGTAAATTGTGAAAAACAATAGACTTATTCAAGTAGTAAAATAATACGCCATGGGCTATCTAATAAAGTTTTAAAAACTCAAAATGTAATAGTTTGATTCTTTGAAAAAAAAAATCGCAAAAATACGTACAGAAAAAAATTTCAAACCAAAAATTTTTTTAAAAATACAAATGTTGTTCGCTATGAGTTTTTATATTACATGGTTACGTATCTCATAGCATGTTATTTTACTATGAACTATTTCGTTTATGTAAGACAACTGGCTTCCTCTATTCGCATGGCAAATAGGGAAATTTTGGCTTTGACGTCCCATTGTGAGAAAACTACGCAAGCTAAAATTGTTTCGTTAAAGGAAAATGTACTCACAAGTATCGTATACAAAACTAATGCTATTTCGTAAAAATATAAAATTCTTATATGAAACACATCTGAACACCCTTAAGGGCGATGCCTACCAGTGCATTAGAGACTCACAAGTGACGGAGACATTAGGGCGACCTTGAAGCGCACATCAAATGCCGCATCGCCTCAACGAGGCAAGCGCTGAACTAGCGTGCGAGATTCCTGCCGAATAGTATTTACTATGGGACACTAAGCTGTGACCATAAAATTTTTTGGTGGAAAGTCTGCAACTAAGTTCAGTGCAAACCTATATCTTAATTTTGCATATATCTAGTCAGTACATGTATAAATACGGCAGTCTGAGTCCGGGAACTATCACGTGAACGAATAGTTCGGAACAAACTGTTGCAAGCTGTGATTCTGAGGGCTGGAGGCTGTGTCTAAACGCCTTTTGGAATAGCCCATGATTCACAAGCTGGGCTGCCTCATATTGAGAATCCCGACGAACTATGTCATAGAGACCTGTTCCAACTGCGCTTTTACCCTACGAGACCGGCCTACGAGATTCAAGTCACGTCCGAAGCATGATGTAATGTCTATTTTTATACCCCTGTAATGCGGTTAATCCCCAGAGTTTGGCCAGAGTATAAAAGTCCTGAATCAACAGAATTGGCAGAGTTCGCTATTGGTCGTGCTAGAGGAAGATGCTCTCTATGCTTGTGGAGAGAGACTGGCGAAGACATCTTGGTGACGTCAAGAGTCTACTGTGAGGCTGCAGGCACATACCTTCGGAGCAACATTGGGCGAAACAAGATGACAGCTGCGGCGGGTCGACGGACAACAAGGAGGTACGCGACGGGAGTCGAACCGAAGACCTCAAGAGGTAAGACAGTGGTGCACTCAGGGTACTGCGAAGCACATGGTGAGCCATCACCACTTCGGACTGTTAAGGTTGTACATTGGCACTATTTGAAAGATTGTTGATTGGGTATATGACTGAACTTTTATTGTGATTTGCAGTCTTTGATTAATGGTAAATATTCTTGTGCTTTAATTGTCAAAGTTAACTAACGATTGTGTGGCACAGTAGTAATTGTGTGCATAATTAAGGGTGTTGTGAAAGTTAATAGTTGATTGCTGTTTTGTGTATTTTTGTAAGCTTTGTGAGCTAGTAAATCAATAACTTAATTCAACTCTTTTATTTCTAATTATAAGACCTCTATCCCAAAGAGCTTAGAGAATTGCCAACATTTAAGTTTTTTGCTTAAATCTTGTAACAATACATTTTGGTCAATAGGGGCCATTATCTGCTAACTTTAGGAGCATAACTATGCTTCATATATCATATATGATCAACAAATAATAAATAAATTTCATTTGAAAAATATTAAGCATGATGTGTAAAATCTGACATTCCTTTCTAGGCCATACTGAGTTGTGCACCGACATTCCGGTTCGCCTCTTTAAACAATTATGTAACACATTCTGTGAACATTAATACTGTACCAATTGGAGGTATTAAGATCAGTACAGAATTCCATATGCAATTTATACGATTATGTCAACATTTTTACTATCATGTAACGGTTAAATTTGGTATTATTTTTCAACTGGCACTCAGTGAATCTGTTAAAACTGACGCGACATACAGTGCCTAAATACCCACAAACATAGCACTGCGGTCGTGTGGTAGACAACCGGCTTTGTGTCTTTTTACACGGGTTGTATAGTAACAGGCGTTATTAATCAACGTGTGAAACTACAACAAAATTTAATTTCTACAATAACAATGCCCTAAAAGTGTCTGACAAGGCAACCTTTTTTTGTTACATTCAAACTGTTTAATTATTTATCAAAAAAAATTTAATTAAAATGCACGGTTACCACTTTTCGAGCAATTATAATGACCATTATCCGAATTGTATTAAAGTTCGAGGGATAATTTTACTAAATGCAAACCTACACTTTTAACAGCTTCGTTCACGTAAAATTTATACGAGAAATTGGTCTTCGATATCACGTGGTTTCTTATTTACGTTCACAGAAGCATTATCAAACCCCTCTCTTTAAGGGTGCGTACTATTACTTGCATGCAACGGTTTTATGCTAGAAAAGAAAACCAACTGGCTTAGATAAATGAAATAATTTGAACTGAAGAAAAGATCGAATATATATTTTTTTTGTAATACAAATTTAAAAAATTGGCAATTTTTAATTTCAAATTAATATTTTTAATACAAAGAATATCAGTGCTTTATTTTATACATGTCTTGGTGTAGTTAGTGACAGTATTCTTCAGTGTAGCTTATTTAATTTCGTATATCATACAGTTTCCATTTCTATCATAAAACCGTTTTATGTATATTTGAACTTTTGACATGCATTGTACAGCAACTATGAAAGCTAAACACGTTTCATTACAATAAAACAGTTACAATGTGTGTCTACAAAACAAACTATAGGCTACCTCGTGAAAAATTATTACAACAATTACATTTATTTACAAACTCCCCTCTTAACCGCCCTTGCCGCACAGCAGTGCTCCGGATACGTTCTGTACACTGTAAAAAAACTTCCTAAAATGTGTAGGAAGTAATTAACCTAAACGCAGTATGGGACAGTTACCATACTTCCGCCTCGTAAATATGCAAACTTTTACAGTTGTTACAAGTCTGGTAACTTCAGTATACGTATGACTGTTTTATGAAACAGTTTATTAATGAAACCATGGATATCTGGGAAGCAATTCTACCAAACCTACTTTCTTAGCGCTCCTATACGCACGTGTGGCAAATTACAAACTATTTTTTAGAGTGTAGAGCTACTGAAAACCAAGACTCTAAACTGCCAACACACACATCGGTTACAACTCCCGAGGTCGAATGGGCTTAAACTTGGGCGATCAACTGCGACAAACGAACAAGACCCCGAAGCCGGCTGGCGGCGGGCTAAATTAAGTGGGCAAGAAAGCAGCTTAATCGGAGTTAAAATCCAACGCTACATTCGTCTCCCTTGCGGCGTGGGTTGGAAATCAATAAGTCCACCCCTGCCCATAACTAACCCACACACGAGGTCCACAGCGGGAAAGCTACACTCGCGCCGCGAGGCCCTATTCGTGAGCGCAGACCATTTATAACTGCCGTTAACGTCGCGCCCAACCCTTCATCAATTACTTTCGCCTGCTGTACAGTACAACTCCAGCCCCCCCCCCCCCTTTTTCCCTTCACAGCTTCGTACCTACCCGTCAATATCACTTCAAAGTTGCCAACCCCAACAAGCTAACTACCACACACAAAACATTGGTTGCACACGCGCGCAAATTAGCGCCGAAGATTGGAGTGTTCCCGAGCAAGCGCTATTCAGCGACGCAGACATAACGTTGACTCAAAACTTAGGGACGTTAAAATAACGTGTCAGCAATAATCTCTATAATAGGGTAAACCTACCCTACATTCGAACTTCAGTACCAGAAACATGTTAAACATTTTAGTTACGAACTTACACGTGATACATTGTCCACTTATTACCGAAACTAAAACACGCCTGCTCTCTGCTGGTAACCTAGTAAAATCGGTGTACAGAGCCTTACCAATTTTCTGAAGCCCGCAAAATGTTTTATCACAATTATAAAGTATACTATCATATAAAAGAGAACACCGACTGTTTCACATTACAAAGCACAGCCCAAACTGCTTGACCTTGAAATTTGCAATATGTAAGGGTAGATTCCTCTGAGCGTAGGCATATTTTAAGATGATTCCCCCCCCCCACCCCTTTCCACCAAAATCAACCCTAATGGTGCCAAAATGTGTGTAATGTGTTTACGATGTATCGTCAATATAGTTTTAGTCTTATGGAGGATTGTGATTGTCAGTTCAATGAGACACTCATACAAATGTGTATAACACAACTTCAGGATTTTTATAAATTCAAAACATAAGAAGGTGACAAGACGTGAAATGTGTTTTAGATTAACCCTCGTCTATCGAATCTTTCTATATGTAGAATTAATTTTCGCTTCAACACACACATATATAGAGAAAGGGTGAGAGATGGGGGGAGAGAGAGGGAAAGAGAGGGAGGGGGAGAGAGGGAGAACCGAAACCAACGGACTATATTGTCATAACACATCAATTGGATACTCATACAAATGTCTAAGATACAATTCCGAGTTTATAGAAATCTAAGGAGGTGAAAATTCGATATCTAAGGAGGTGAAAAGACGTGAAAATTGCTATTATTAATCCTCTATAGCAGCATTTCCCAACTATTTCGGCTCGCGGAGCCCTTTTTACAATCCACTTATATTATGGAGCCCCTTGCTCAGGCTTCCCGCAGTACACCACGTTTAACAAATAAATTGTTATTTTGAGGTGTTACGGACTAGCGGAAGCGTGGTTAGATAGCAAAGGTGCGTTAAGTACAGAAATATCTAAATACGAAAACAAACCATTGTGAATATCTGTGAATTCTAAATTTTTAAAACACTATTCATTTACAAAAGTACTGTCGAAATCTGGCTTTGGAGCCGTTAGGAATTGCAAGTGGAGCTTTTAGATTCCGCGGAACATTGGTTGGGAACCGCTTCACTGTAGGATCTATCGAATAAGTTCAGGTATTATGTGTTCTTTGCTTAAAGAGCATTTTCAATGATTTTGTTTCCAAATTCGACCTAAAAAAAGGCATAAAAAAGGACCAAATGTGTTTTCGATCACCTATCGGTTTGTAACAAACCCACTTTTAGACATCGACGTGATTTGTGCCTAATTTACAGTAATTAAATAAATGCCTAAAAACTAACCAAACTTTTTTTCTAAATTAATTCTAACTCTAAAGGAGGATGAAAAGATGTACTTTGCGTTTGGAATAAATAGTTGATGTACCTCAAACCCATCGAGCTATCGCCATGAGTTTCACTTCAACGGGACACCCATAAAAACCTAAAATTTAATTATTGGATTATTTTAACTCTGATACCTAAAGGGGTGAAAAGGCGTGAAATATGTTTTCGAAATGTAATACATAAATCGAACCCATCGGTATATAGTTACTTATCGCTTCAGGATCCGAAAATTGGTTTAAAGAATTTATCAAAATTTTACCTCTCAGGAGCGTAAAATTGTTGAACTGTGTTTTTAATGAATCGTCGATATAGCTTGAGCCAAGCGGGATGTCATCGAGATTTTGACTTCAATCGGATACTTGTACAACTGTTCAAAATGAAATTTCAAGATTCTATGTACGTCATTTCTAGAGGGATGATAGAACGATAAATTCGTTTTCGGTAACCCATTAAAATGTATGTAGAAATTTTCCGTTGTGATGAAAGATGGGTACGATAAACTTAATTAAAAAAAAAAAAAAAAAAAAAAAAAAAACATAATCCCTGAACATTAACACAGCTGCAGATGTGCAAGTAAAATTTTTAAACAAATCGATTGAAAACAATTTCTGTAAAATATCAATGACATTATTTATTGTATTTTTTTTCTTGGTTTTATACTGTGACCTATTTCAAATTCCTGCAAATTTAAATAATTTTTTTCAGCGGTGATTTCTGTTTTCAGTGGAAATTTTACAACTACAGCTTACTCTGGAAACACTTACTTCAAACATACTCACACTCCCAAAATGCACTGAAGAAAATGAAATGGAAACAGATAAACGTATTGACCGTGTAACGATTTTCAAACGCTGCTCGTGAAACAGACACCAAATATACGCATTAGGTGGTTTTAGAAGGTTTATTTTACGCTCCGCAAAGCGCAGCAACACACACACACATACACATATATAGTTGAAACACATCATCGTATATTCTGTCTTTTTTTACAACAGCAAGAGTAGGTACGTATTGCAGTTTTGTTGCCCGAGACAAGAGGGTGTTTTAGCAGTAGGGCTTTACAAGATTACAACTAATTAATAACCGTCTTTCTTCCGCTTCTGACGCCTTTCACCTCTGCGGGAAAATAGAGAGAGAGAGAGAGAGAGAGAGAGAGAGAGAGAGAGAGAGCTCTGCTTGCATGCTAACTCGACCCTAGCGTGTTATTAAAAAAGAAACAAGTCAATGTTTATCCTACATTCCAACCAGCAACATCTCGTACAACTTCATTACTTGCGCCAACGTAAGCCCACAACATTGGAGTGGGCGTGTTGTGTCCGTGCAGAAAACTCAACAGTAAAACTAACGATGTTTATACAAGATGCAGGAATAAAAACCTGAGATAAAAACTCCAAAACGTCGATACTTCTAAAACACATATAATAATAATAAATCCTCAGTTGTATTAACTGTTCGAGGTATGGGCTTAAGTTTTCCTTTCTGTCAGTCCGTCACTTATCACAGGCGCCCTAGATTTTGGTGAAAAGATTTATGCACCCACTTGTTTCAATGCCTTAGCTTCACGGGTATTGGTAACCTGTATTTATCTAGAGGCGTCGCTCATTTTACGGTGTCAATTAGAATAATTAGAATAAGTTTACTGGGACACACAATCTGCGATTCGCGGGTAGAACTCAAAGACATGACAAATTAAAAAAAAAATCTTATCACTAGAGATGGTGAAATTTCGCGAATTCTATGACCTGCATGTTAGAATCAAATATCATATGCATACTCAAGCCCTGTCTATTCGTTCATTGTCTGCTGTTCCACCGAGTAGCAGCTAGTGGACAAATGGTCGGGGCTTGAGTATGCATAGGATATTTGATTCTAACATGCAGGGTCATTGAATTCGCGAGATTTCACATTTATACCTATCACTGACCAAAAAGCAGAGCTGCATATGTATAAGTAAGTAATGCTATGAATTAAATAAGTGCAAAAATTTTAACCAAAATCTGTGGTCCCTACGTATCAATATGAACACTGTCTTTAAACTATCATATGTATAAGCGTTTACACACAAGAGCTCTCAAAATGTGTTATTTGTGACTACATTAAAAATATTTGAGATTAATACCCTGTAGTAGGGTATTAAACAGTTTTCAATTTACCTAACATGAATGAAAAATCGCAGAAATGTTTGGTGGCAACATGTTTTACCAGGCAATATAGCATGTTACATCTCATATGAAAGAATGACGTTTATTTAAAAAGTTTTAACGTTCGCAGAAAAAAGAAAGAGATACATTTTTATTAGCGTCTATCACTAGAGACCCAGAAACAACGCGGGTTCAACGACCGGCCGGCTAGACTCCACACTTCTATATAAACTCCGTCTTCAGCTACATGTTTGTTAGCTGCTGCACCAGTGAACGGCCTGACGAGGTAGCTCTGGAGTCAGTGTTTTCATTAGTTTTTTATTGGTTCACAGTCATTAAGGAAATATTTCAGGAACATTGACCCAGTCGCGAAAGAAATTTACGTGTACATGTTTTTTTAAATCTAATGACTTCTTGAATAAATTGGCGAAATTTCCTAGTATTTACCTAGCACTTGACAACCGGTAATCAAATTCAGATCGCTTTGTTGCGCTGCGTGGGGAGTAGGAAAAAAAAATAACATTGGCTAACAAAGAATTGTAAAATGACAAACAGTAAAATTTTCCCGCGATTGGTAACATCATACCTAGAGACAATTCTTTTTAGTTAAAAGAATGTGGTAACAACTTGTTTCAATGCCTTACTGTACATCTACAGTTCTGCTTGATGATTAATGGCAGCATGATTCTGTGCACAGGCAAAGAATCTTTAGGAACACAGAAGTGAAATACCCGGTAGGTTGGTAAATTCAGACACATAGGCCTACGCCAGCAAAATGACCTTGCTGGCCAGGGAAAAGCCTATGGCCAATCAGCGTAAGGCGACCGACCTACTAGCCGGCAGCAAGGCCGATAGGAAACATGCCGTAACACCCTTGGACCAAACATAGACGGGGTTGGTATCAACGGCCTCGGGCAGCCAATAAGCGGCGACGTTCGTCCGTATCAAAAGAACCGGCATGTCATTTCCCGTCTGTGATATTACAGACTCTGTGGCATATGCGTCGCTCATCCGACTGTACTAATGAGAATAATGTTACGAGTTACGACACCACACGTCTGTGATTTGCTGGTAGAACCCAGAGAATTGCAAGTGTGCATGGCAATGCCACAGAATATTTAGGAATACAGAAGTGAAATAGCCAGCAGGGCAGCAAACTCAGCCACACACGCCAGCAAAATGGCTTCGCTGGTCAGCAACATGGCGGAAGAACTTACGACCAATCAGCGTAAGGCGGTTGGCCTGCTAGCCAGAAATCAGACCAATGGAAATCCTGCTGTAACACGCAGGAGCCAATAAGACACGGGGCTGGTATAGTCTGTTCAGGATAAACTAAACACTACTTACACATTTCTGTGAGCAATTATGCCTCCATCTGTAGGCTACTATTTTAAATGCGAAAACTCCCATGTTACTGAAAACTAACGTATAGAGGTGCGTCAATTTCGCGGATTCATCTGACAGCAGCCTAGACTTGTCAGTCATATACACCCACTGGCCACAATCGATTACCTATTGGCTTATAACCGTACAAGCAGGTAGCAAGCGATATAACTTCGCATTATTTCATTATTTACTACTGGCTTGCAGTAGTCAAACGCGTTTCGTAACAGCCGCCAGCAAGTCACAGACATGACAATGAAGTATACATAATTGGCGTTCAACCTGACCTGGAATATATCTGTGAAATTTACGTACCTCTACTAATGTATAAATTTCACTGCTCTCAAAACTTAACTTACGTAGTTTCAATGAATACAGTATTTCGAGTACTGTAATGGTTGAGAAGTGCTCACTTTAAAGTGAACAGCCTCAGGCAGCCAATAAGCGACAAAATTCGCTCGTATCAGATGAGCCGCAACGTCATTTCACGTAAATTATTTTCACCAAAAATCAGTGACGCTAAGAATACTCTTAGAGACTTACCAAGGGTAAATCTGAAACCTCCGGCGTGCGGCAGGTAGGCCTATATGGAGCCACTACAGGCCGGCTGCGAGTCTCGCTATCTTCCACTAGGTCGAGCATCGCGGTGTTAAGGGCAATGGAGCGACGGATTTTTTTTTTATTTTCGATTGTTGTTGCATGGCATAAGAATCAGAGAAAAATTTCAAGTAGACTGACCATGAAAAAATATTTTTTAGAATTTTTTTAACGAAGTTATGACCACTTTTTTGGAGTTTTCTACATTCATGTAAATATCGGAAACTACAAAAAATTGCGCGGGATGAC
>PNEQ01087160.1:0-16975 GCA_003012365.1 Medauroidea extradentata | reverse complement strand
CAAGCGCTCCACAGATGTTGCTATCACGAGCCCTTGACTCTACAAGCACTTGTGATACACAGTAAAAAAAAAAAAAAGGTTCGAATGAATGTTTTTATGAAAGTACATGTTTCTAAAAAAATTAATTATTTACAAACATTTTTGTATAACTACGAACAATGTTTGTATATTTACGACTAAATCCTTGTATGCTTTTCCAACAATTGCTTAGAGTGACGCAAAACAATTTTTGACAACCTGTTCCCAAGAAAATTTCTGCAAAAGTACAAAATATTTTGTAAACTGTGACAGACTTTCGAAAGTTGCGCATAAAAATGTATCCTACTGCCCTCATGTATTTGGAAAGTGACAGATTTAAGTGCCTGCGACGTTATTGATGTAGTGCCTAGACTGATAAATGCCGAGACATTAGTTTACAAGCATATTCTTGTAAAAGTACGAATATTTACTGTGTAGCGCAATGGAATAAAATAACAATGAAAGATGTGTACACTGAGAACATTTCCTGGCAGTGCGCAGTGATGTTGTTACACTTGCGAGTAACTCATGAATAGGGCCCGGTAGTTTTCGCTAAAAGATTTTTGCAGCACTTTGTTTCAGTGCCTTACGTGCGCACCTGTATCTCTGCTTTGTGGTCAGTGATTGGATGCCGTAACACCCAGCGTGTGAAGGTCAAGCCCGCAAATCACAGACGTGATGTGTGGCAGTTGTCCATGTACTGATTGGCACAGTCTAAAGAACAACAACTCTGCACAAAACGCTCTGTCAAGAGTCATGAACAGTCTGTATATTATAGGCAGCGACGGGAAAAATTCACGGGCTCTCTGTCTTGTTGGCTATGCCTTCAAGAATATACGTCTACTCTAACATACAACAACTTTTAATAAGTTGTTCGCTTCAACAATAAAATGGGCCTGCGTTTAGTTACATTTTTGTTATTGGTTCAGCGACTTTCAGAAGGTATCAAATGAGGCAAGGACCAATTGCAAAAGTGTCAAAAACTCACAGTTGCTGGAATTATAGTTTGGGCTTATAAGAAAACGCGAATTTTTCAGGTCTATAATTATAGGGTTAGGCCTATGTTGACATTAGCAAAAACTGGCTTTTTTTTAATGTGGGATTTTTTACTGCAATTCACTCTCAACGTCGTGTATCCACGAAAACGGTTCAATTTAATCATAATAACCCATTGCAGGAATCGTTGAAAGATAACAGTGTTGTCAGATTGCCCTTAACCTTAGCGGAGAAGCCAACTCTCGGCGTTATCACACTAATCAAGTTCAAACATCCTCTAAAAACCGTTATCTATTAAGCAAAGTAGGTCAGTGATTACAAATCAAACAATAATTGTGTCAGAACAAAAAGTCGCAACTTTTAGATTTTGTTCGCAAGCAAACCAACGTGACGGCGAAAGACGATGGATAACGTCAACAGCGTGATGCAAAAATGTATCACGTCAGTACTATATTTAGCCACCTCGAGTAACAGTTTTATTAATAAACGTGAACTGAACACAATTCAAACGATAGAGAAAATTACGCTTTTGTTCATTCATATTCCATCATTATAGCTGTTCAAGTAGTAACCATTTTTCCAAGATTTCGAGGTAATTTTATAGATTCGGTAACCTTACACTGAAGGCAACTTTTTAATCATACAGGAAATTCGAAAATTATATTTCCGACACATTATTTTACCATAAATACAAGAATGTTTTTTTTAAATAATATTTCACACAAATTAATACACAAAGAGATAATAAACTGTGTTTTTTAACGTCACACAAGTGGCATAGAAACGCCCTGATTTATTCGTCAGCCGCGGTCATTAACTTATGACTATTTTATTTAACGTATAAAATGTTTAATTTTACTTTAAAAATATATATACAGTACATTTTGTTCCCCAAAATGTTACCTTACACAATCATGATGACTAGAGAGGATGATATATCGCGAAAATATTTTGTGTCATCATAACCTTGAAAACGCTGTAGTTAATTACAACACATATGATTGTGTGATGTACGTGTGACACAACGTAGCTGTCTGCAAACCAATAATAGACATAAAATATTACAACAGCGGGATTCTAATTGGCTCAGTCAAATAGGGCAACAGCTCCACGTAAAAGAGAAAGCCAATCATCTTCCGGTAAACTAAGACGTACGTTGAAACCCAGCAAACAGCCAAGTTTTCCCGCGATAAATCAACCTCTCTAACGATGACATAAGTAATTTAATTATTTTTTGTAGCACGTTACTTGTGTTTGCTTTTGATTTTTGTGTGAACAGTTGAATAAATTTCAAAATTCTATTCATTTTACGGTTTTTAAAAATTCTATTCTCCAACATCCGCACGCTGTTTTTTTTCTTTTACGATATTATTTCAAACTCAAAGAAAAATTGTGTTCTATACTAAAAATGTAGAATTTTTTTTAGCCATAAAGCACCCCTCCAACCAGGTGCATTGCAGTAGGTTAGAAATCAGCATTTTTGCGAAACTTCAAAACGTTTTATGTTACCAACGCAATGGTCTAAAAAAGACATATTTTAGATGAGGCGTTGTGCAACTTTAAAAAACAATACACAGACATTAAAAAGTTGTTTTGCACAGTCATATCTGAAACTCTAGAGTGAACTTTCCTGCAGATTTTACAAAAATAAAATGTCGCATTCAATGCTTAAGGGTGTTCAAGAGGGGAAAAACCATAATTTCATATTTGAATGAAACAGAGTTAGTTTTGCAGGCGTTACTTACAAAAAAAAATAATCTCAGCAAGTTCTCCCATAACGGCATTTCAAAGTCAAAATTTGCATGTTTTTAGTTCATACACCCCTCGAAAACAATCAACATAATGAAACGAAAAAATTCGCAGTATAAGTACATGACACGGGCTAGGGTATATAAGTATACAAAAATCCAATACAAATTATTGTTGTGTTTACAAACATTTCCCAAAAGTAGCAAAAAAATTTCAAACATCTGAAATTGGAAAAAAAAAAAAAAAAAAACACATTGGTTGAATGGCTATTTATACACTTAAAACCCTAGCCTAGGACATCTACTTTCACTGTAAATTATTTAGTTTAATTATGTTGATTGGTTATTGAGGGGTGTATGAACTAAACACATGAAAATTTTGACTTTGAAATGCCATTATGGGAAAACTGGCTGATCTATTTTTTTTGTAATAGTAAAATGTTCTTGCAAGCAACGTCTACAAAACTAACACTATTTTATGCAAATTAAAAATTATAATTTTTTCCCACTCGAACAACTTTAAGACGACATGGTTAGGAACCCAGAAATTTCACGAATATATTCGAAGAGCGTTATATTTCGAACTGTTATTACTAGAGCCACGATTTTATGGCGAAAAAATTTTTGCACCATTTGGTTTCAATGCCTTACGTTGACATCCGCAATTCTGTTTCATGGTCAGTCATTGGGCGTTTTAACTGTCACTTGTCTTGAGGTTCCGCTGACAAATCACAGACGTATTGCGTCATAATATCCTCATTGTTATTGGTGCAGTCAAATGAAGGGCCGTTTCTGAGCAAAGACGCGCTGCCAATAGCCGTGACGCAGAGCTGCCGAGGTGCACGCGAGACATTGAAGCAAAATGTTGCAAAAATCTTTTCGCGACAAAATCGTGGCTCTAGTTATTAATGTGAGTTTGTTTCGTAATTGGTGCTTGTTCAGAAAACTCGTCCTGAACGAATAGCAGACCTGTATGAAAACATTCACTGACTGCCGCGCTACCTAGTCCAGCTGTACAGCTGGCCTCTCACTGGAGCTGTAGCCAATGGACAAGTAGCTGAGAGCAGAGCGAATACAGGAATGTGCAGTTCAGCCGGCTGGTTACTGAACCCGCGACATTTCTGGGTCTCTAGGCATGATGGTACATAATTCAGCTGTGAAAGCATAAGTTTAAAATTAAGGGCTTCTCGAAGCTATTTTGCAAATTAAATTAAATCAAATATAAAAACCAGCAAACTTAGAAAATATGTTTTACCAACTTTCTGAGCAAACATATTTCTCGAGTAACGTATTTGTGAAGAATAACTGGCACCGAAATGTCATACATTTAATTGCGACGCAATATATCACACTTAATAAATGCATTACTTACTTTGAAGATTTTCCACATTGACTTTCAAAAACGCGTGTATTTAAAAAAAATTTTTTTTTCCGCGTGTACTTATCTACCACAAGCTGTTAAGGGTGCTGCCTACCTCAGAATCCTGACGGGATCATGGATAGGACTGCACATGTTAAATTATATTAGATGTGGCTAAGTGCCTGTCGAACCTTCATTTGTCACCAGTCATTTTATGTTCATCTCGGTGCTAATGTGAGGAGAGTTTAAAAAAGAAGCAACATAATTTTCAAATGACATTAAAGATAACTATGACAAGTATAATTTTTCATATTTTGAGATACAAATCTCAAAACTGTGATATACTACCATGCAAATCCGCATCTTAAAATGAAGGTTAAATACTCCAATACACGAAAGAGAAGATTCGTGGAAACTCACTGAGAGGTGTCAATAAAGTTATATTTTAAATGTTACGATTGAAAGCAAACTAGCTAAACATCAAACGTTTATTGAAGGCGGACTATTTGCCCGGTTAGAGAGAATTTTGTAGTTTCTATGACGTCAAGAAATACTTGAACCAGTGTGATGATGGTTAGATGATGTTTTATCGGGGGAAAACTTGACAGTCTGCTGGATTTCAACGCACGTTCAGCTTACCAGAAGATTACTAGCTTTAGTATATACTTGGATATGTTACCCTATTTTACTGAGCTACACTGTTAAATATTTCCGTAAATTCACGGAAATATTTACAGAAAAGTACCGTAATTTTACAGAAGTGGCTTCCGTAATATTTTGTTTACGGAAATTTGACCGTATTGCCAGTTTAAGGATGTTTGACCTAACTTTCCATAAATTCATGAAAATAAGTTTCTACAATTTTAAAGCGTATTTTACTGTGTTTCTTAAAAAAACGTGGTATTAATAATCACTATGAACCCTGGATGTCAAATACAAAAGTTGTCTCTTATAAAGTTGATATCTTACCACTGCATTGAACTCATTTACTCATAAATGTTGTGTCAGACATATGTCATCCAATCAGACATGTTGAAACTACAGCGATTTCAAGGGTATGCTGGTACAAAACATTTTTACAATTAACCATCATTTCTAAATATGTGCATTGCACAATATTTGATGTTAAAATGCTCACAAATGTCTTAAGAACTTGCATATAAAAGTATTTTACAGTTAGTTTTGTGATTTTATCACATTTCCTTTCATGAGAATCCACAAAACCACGAAAAAAACCTTTAAAAAAACACTTTAACTGACTTAACTCCCGTCATTAAATGTACAGACTGTGATTATTAGTACCACGGGAATGTTTGTATTAAAAAGCGGTAAAAAATATAAATAGGATCAAATAGATTGACAGTACCTTAAAAATTGTTCAATTTACCAGGAACAGCTTATACCTATTCGGGGAGGGCTGGTGGGTACAACTGACATCCTGTAACTATTACATTTATAAAGGGATGTTTTTTAGGGAGATGAACATTGTTCCCATCTGCTACCTCCCCCTTTTCTTTTTTGGTTCAAGGCCACTAATCACTGTCAAGCCTGGACCAACAGAACGTACCTTTATCACGTGCTTCAATACCGTTTTAATGTGCCAAGAAATACGTTTTTTTTTTTAAAGAAAATATTCCACATATTGTGTCAATTGACGACTTGAAATGAGACGGAGATCCAGTCTGGGGGGTTAAACTCGAGTTTTTAGTCGCATGCGATATGGAAGCCGAGTGTTTTTTTTTTTTCAGGTCTTGGAGAAATTATTTTTCTCTTTTAACCTAAAAAACCGAAACCATGAACAAAAAAAACTATCTCCATATCATGAAAACGAGAGCTCGGCTTCCAACTCGCATGCGACTGAAAACTCGAGCACTGACGTGGGATACAGTCCCTACCTCCATGGATACCACAACCGAACATAACCTTCATACAGGCGTTTGGCTTCTAATGTCATGGATGCGATATATGTAAAGAAAAAGGATTATTCTTTGGAATTTTCCGATTTTTCAGGTAAACACTGACCTTATGCATTTGCGTCTCTTAACCATGAAATGAATTAATATTTTTAAACTCGTGGAACAGCAGACAATGAACGAATAGACGGGGTTCGAGTATTCTAGCGTGAGGGTAATTGATTTCGCGAAATATTCCCATACATTATAATGCTTTATATAACAAACCTTCCGATTCAAAAAACGGATTCTAAAATAGTTTTTCTTCTGTCGTTGGGTAGTTACTTAAAATTTATGTTTGTATTGTATATTGACAAAATACTTAAAGTAACAGAAACGTAAAGTCAAATGTTGACGTATTCAATTGTGTACAGGCCATCAGTCACCACGCGCCGTCATCGCCTCAATGGGCGAATACGCTCAACTGCCACCAGTCATTCCTCTGAGAACTGCTCTCAGTGCTACCACTCACGAGCTATCTGCGAGTCAGCAATTATACACCTGGTGAGACGTCCGCTGTAGAACTGGCATGTGAACTAGGAAGTTGACTCTATAGTTAGAACTAACTCTGCCTCACCTTGCAACCCCTTCACTATGCGAACATCTACATAACATCTACATTGTAATAATAATATTCCTGTACAGTACGTGTATAATAGGCGTGTGCATAGGGGGTGCAAGGGGTGCAGCTGCACCCCTAATTGCGCTGCAATTTGCTGCAGTTTTCACTTTAAGGCATAATTTATCCTAAAAATGTTACAAGTTTCTTACAGTGGTATAGCCATTTCTTGGTTCGGAAACTAGTTAAATAGCGCCATTTTACATCTTAAAATCCTAAATTTTCCCGGGGAGGGCTCTTGGACCCTCCCTCTTTTTTTTTTTTTTTACGTCCGGTGTGTATATATATATAATTTCTAAGGCATGCACGCCCTTAACCTAAACCTGCACACGCCTACGCGTGTATACGAATGTATGAAGTTATACAGGTAGTTCGGGATAAAGTGAGAACTTTTGAAACCCTTACTTTTTCTCGGGGTATTATAACCCACATTTTTAGATAGCCGATGTAAATAAGTCTATCTGTAAGTTTAAAAGAAATGCTTATTTACAAAATTTATACATTTGTTCTGAGCCCATAATAAATGATAAATGTATGCAATGGCTTTGCCCAGATCAGATTTTCGTGAAAATATTTATGCACGACTTTGTTTCAGTGTCAAATGTGCACATGGTTATTGGCAGTGTGTCTTTATGTAGAAACGTCACTCATCTGACTGTGCCAATCAGAACACATCTGCGGTTAGCGGGTATTACACCAAGAAGCAGATAGTTGAAAACAGCCAATTATTGACCGCAAAGCCGAGATGCGTGTGAGCGCGTAATGCATTGAGACTAGTGTTGCAGAAATATTGTTCACGGAAACTAGAGTTCCCTACCCATAACTGAAAACTACAGGAATGATGGTTATCATTATTTACCACCGAGGTCTTCAGTTTATAAGATTTTTTTCTGTTTGTAATAAAAAACAAAGAAACTTACGTAACAACGAAAGTGCACCGCACTCAAAAGTTGCCGTCAGAGGTACCAGCAAAAAGAAAAAAATACTTTCATTGTTATTCTCGACAATATTGTTTTTAAAAATGCTCATTTTATCACGAGCCATCTATATAAAACTATACCACAGGTAGAGGCCAGGATATGTCACGGGTTCAACGACCAGTCAGCTGTAACTCCACTCAGCTAGTTTTTATTGGCTGCTGCTCCAGTGAGTGACCAGCTGCACATCTTACAAGACAGCGGGGAGTCACTGGCTGTTTCCGAATAGTGCCTTGAAGGATCCTTCGCACCCTCGCATCCTTGAAAAGTGCATCATGAAGGATGCAGCCATTTTTTATTCGTGTCCGAATTCTACCGAGGATCCAAGATGCACCCTTCCACACATCCTTGGCTCAAGGATGCGAGGCAAGCATCCTTACGCCCTTGCGATAGTCATTTGTTTAAATTGGGAATTCGGAAGGTATGTTTATACACAAATGCACCCTTACCGCGAAGGATGCATTGCTGTGAAGGCTGCGAGGATTCAGGGATGCGAGGATTAATCCTATGTATTCGGAAACAGCCACTGAATGTTTTCATACAGGTCTGGTATTGCTTCACAGTCTTCAAAGACAAGCATCACTATCAGTGACACAATCACGAAAGTAACGAGTGTCACATCTAACGTCTCTCCAAACATCCAAAATACATATACATTTTTCAAACATGGTCTTGTACTAAACAATGAATTTTGTTAACTCACTATTTAAAAATTTTAATAATGTACTGTAGTTCACATATAATTTTCTTGGGACTTGTGTATGTTTCCCAAAGAATGTATTATGAATGTTGACATATTCCATATCCCGATTTGCCCTTTGTTAACCTTGGGCTCAATGGAACGCAAAATAAAATTCATAAATCCAAGCCATCCTCCGTAGCGTTGTCGGCTAGGTGAAAGCCTATGGTGCGAGAGATCCTGGGTTCGAATCCCGGCTCGGGCATATATGTTACATAGTCCCTTCACCTCACTTCACCCTCATCGGCTCTTTTAAGACCTTGATAAAGAACCGTTTAACCTTCTCACCTTACCTCACAACTTTGAAACAACCTGCGAAATTTCACAACCTATAATCACAGGTTAAACAACTACTAATGCGAGTAAAGAAGAGGCTTATGCACCTGACGCATCAACGGTGTTGTAGCGTGTCGCACTTATTATTTTCCACGCGAAACAGCTGAACTTATTCACAAAAACGTTTACGTACCAAAAAAAAAAAAAAACACACACTTAAACTATACTTATATATTTTTAAAAATACACCAAGCTAATTATGAACGTTATTTTGGGACCCCTCAAAATAGCTAAAAACGTGTTTTTAAACTTCTGTAGG
The DNA here is from genome assembly GCA_003012365.1 of Medauroidea extradentata. Classification (NCBI taxonomy): domain Eukaryota; kingdom Metazoa; phylum Arthropoda; class Insecta; order Phasmatodea; family Phasmatidae; genus Medauroidea; species Medauroidea extradentata. Next base: position 7,971 of record PNEQ01087160.1, on the reverse strand, counting down.
TACAAAAATAACAACCCTGTTTCGCAAAACAAAACACTAGAAACATGCGTTGGACTTTACTTCAAACTTCCCGCTAATAGAGTCCCATAGATAAAAGGGTAAAACGAAAGCACTGTACGAAAGTTTGACGCACAGCGAATAGAAGCGAATCTGTTATTGTCGAGTGCGGCAAGCTGAACTTTGTCGCTCGCTTGTCCCTGCGGGAAACAGGAGCACCCCGAGAAAACCCCCCACCGGCCAACGGCAACGTCCGTCACGTTACCCACATGCGAAAATCGGGAGTAACACCACCAGGAATCGAATTCTGATCGTCGTGGTGTGAGACGAGTGGCCTGAAAACTGTACACCAGCGCAGAACCGATAGAAACGCAGAAACGAAGCTATTCTATAATTATTTTGTGAACATTACAAGGAATCACCTTGAAAATAACCTATGCAAACTTTTGCAGTTTATAAAAATCATGGATTTTGTGGAAATTATAGTTCCACACATATCTCGTCCTCTGGTATGTATTTTGCTGGAATGTAGTGTATACTCATATTACTTACGTTGCACAGAATTCAAAAAGTCAAGTCATTGAACAATACATTGAATACAATTAAATATATACAAAGGAAAACTGAAGCAAGTATGCAAATCAAGGAAGTACTAGAGATAACGTTTGCGGTTAACAAGCCCAAGGATGCTGATTCAAAGCGTAATGCGACTTAAATTTTATTTATCAAAATAATTGCACGTAATATTATTAAATTGTTACTTAGTAAATAAGTCCAGTTTCATAATCAGAATTAACTAAATATTTCAAATTTCATTTTTTTCCGTTACTGCTAGTTAAAATACCGCAATTTTACAATAATATTCTTTGCATGTTTAACAACCTAGATAGTTTTAGGAGGAATTCCTTTGGAAGCTGAGTTTCCAAGGATTTGCCTTGTAAATGTACAAAAAATTAAGTGTACCGTTGTGTTGCAAACTAGAGACATAGTGGCCAGAAATAAAGCGAAAAGTTTCCAAACCAGCGGCACGGACTAACAAACTAGAATGAGGCCATATCTGTTAGAATCAATCCACATCACGCGATAGCCAACCAGACTAACAGTTCGTGTCGAGGGCCTCGTGTAGCCAATCACCGACCAAGTAAGCTTTTATCAAAGGAACCGCCGTACCATTTGGCTTACGTAAACTTAGGTCTCCTGTGGCTAGATGCTATCAAAATATTCTGTTCGAGGCAACTGTCACAGAAACGCCGTATCGTAATGCAGGACCAGGACGTAGTTTGTCAACTTTGTGTTGTGATAACTTATCAATAGAACCACGAGTTTGTTGTGAAAAGATTTTTGCTCCATCTTGTTTCCGTGCCTAACATGTACATCGGCAGTTGTGCTTCATGGTTATTGGCAGCATGTCTGTGTTCAAACACTTCTCTCATTCCGTTCAATCAGAGTAAGGTATAGGCTGTTAAATTTAAACTGAGCATTCCTCAGCATTTATAATAACCAAAAAAATGTATTTTATTGAGGCCTAAGGTGATACGTTTTCACTGTGGTATAGTATTGATACTGGTTTTTAGTTTAATGATAGTTATCTTATTTAAAATATTAAAGAAGATTGCAAAATAGCCGGAAGAATAATTTAAGCAGTGCCATAGCCGTCTTTAGTAGAAGGCCACGGACTAGATCTGGCAACTCTGCCAGGAAGGGTCATTTTAACACTTATTTTGTCTCGCCAACGGCAATGGCTTCCCCTGATTCGCCGGTATGTAGGGCAGAATAACTAATCAGGTACAGCCATTGCCATTGGAGAGACAAAAGAAGTGTTAAAATGACCCTTGAGTGCAGGGTAGCTAGATCTAAGGCCGCGGTGCCTTCTACTAAAGTGCTCACTTGATCCTGTACAGTCTATAACTGTGACACCACACGCCTGAGACTTGCCAGTAGCATCCCAAGACAAGTGACAGTTTATACATCCAATCACTGACCACGAAGCAGAGCTGCAGATGTGAACATAACGCATTGAAACCAACTGGCGCAGAAATATTTTCCCTACAAAATCGTAGCTCTGCTTATCAACAAGAACGTTCATCTATCGTAAAAACTTTAACGATTGCCTGTATTAACAAAGTACCACTAACTAGGGCAAAATATTCTTTTTCTCGTGACTATAACTTCACGTACTGTCTTTAGTGGTTACACAGTAGGTAGTGATTAAGGAGAGAGCGTCGTGAGTCCAGACCCCCCCCCCCTTTTTTTTTTTTTTTTACATTTTATGTATAGTTTATCTGTAAAATATTTTAAAAAAAACTTAAAGTGGTATAGGGTAAACCTACCCTACTTCGTGATACTAAGACTTCGAACTTCAGTAACAGAAACATGTTTAACATTTTAATTGTGATATTATATTTTATACAGTGGTCACTTATTGCCGAAACTGTACATGCCTGCTCGCTGTTGGCGACCTAGTGAACTCGGTGTACAGAGCCTTCCCAATGTTGTGAAGCCCTCAACATGGTTTATCACGATATTATATCACGATATATGGTCAGTTTACCCTATTAAATGTTTTGTTTAGGAAATGCCTTAACTAGCACTATTTTGAACCTTGAAAACAAAATTTTTCCCGGAGGGAGGTACATCCCCTTCTTTGACCCAAGGTGTGGGCCTAGCTACTTTTTAGGAATGCTTCCCCCCCCCCCCCATAACCTAGAGCTGGATCCGCCCCTAGTACTGGTTATTGCAATATTTGTAATCCTAACAAATATCGAAGTCGGTGATTGACTCGACATATAGGCTAATTAATATGAATTATATAGCCGAAAGAATGCCCAAGACAAGTATGGAAGGGGTTTAGCTATTCAGAAGTTGTTGCTAACAAAATAATATAAAAACAGAAGATAATACGAATATGGAATAATTGGCTTCTACGAGATCGAGTAAGTTATACAGAAATGCGTGGTTGGCAGCAGGCCAATTATAGCAACCTTTGAACTACTTGTTTTGTACTGTTAAAGTTCGTACAACCGCTGAGGATTTATGACTAAATACTGGTGTCAGTATGTCTTTCTTTGTATGGCCATTGTCAGTAGTTATTTCATGATGCAATCCGAGTAGGCCTACATACTTTCTTCCACCATCCTACTCGCTCATTGTCGATTACAGTAACAAGTAATCAAAATTATTCAAACTTTATTCTCACATATATTGCTCTCATATCGAAATTTTAATGGGTAAGGTACTCTAAAAACTTACTTAACCTAACTTTAATCGGTTCTCATGTTGCCTGTGGAAATAAAATCTACAGGCCATTTTAACTGTACTTAGTAAAAATAAAATTGCTTTTGATTAAAATACCCAAAAATTAAATGCAATTTTTATAGTAAACAATATAACGCATTCAAAATACTTGTTTTGATCTTTCCTCTCAATTGCTATCTGTAACATTTATTTTTTTTTTGTTGGATTTGTACTTGTTTATTTTTTACAACTACGTCACAATCTGAAAACATGCTACATGGCAGTCGGTAGCGCGGGGGTGGGGGGAAACAGGTTTTTGCAACTTATGTGACAGATAACAAAGCAAAAAAATAAAAACATATTGATTTCACTGCTGATAGTTTTATGCACGTAATTTACGTGCGGAATTAAGTTACACTAAAAGTTATCAAAATCCTGCTTCAGCATAGGTCTGTATTTATTGCCAGTAGCAGACTTACGTGTAGGGCAGTAACATGAGGTCTCAAGCAAGTAATAGTAACTAAAGATAAGATGCTGCCAACAGAGACAACCACAGAAAACATACCGAAAGAAAGTTTCGAATCAATTGGCAGTATGTAAGATGCTTCTATATGGTTATATGTAGGGCTAGGACAAATTCGCGAGTACAATGACATGCATGCACACTCAAGCCCCGTCTATTCGTTCATTGTCAGCTGTGTGAATGAGTAGCAGGTGATGGACAAATGGTACGGCTTCTGTATTCACAGGATTATTGATTCTAACATGTTGGTCGTTGAACTCGCTAAATATTCCTAGCCCTAGTTATATGAATATGAATTTGGTCCAACAACATTTTTGTTGACTAAACAAAATATGAAAAGTGGTAAAACTGGCTTTGTTGATTTAACGAAATATATATTTTGGTAGCGAAACCTTTTAAGATGAGTCAGTAAAATCTGCCAGGTAATAAATATTTCGTTCATTCAAATCATTCTTTCTCTACATGTAATATGATTAGAGTTACTGATTTTTGGCTAAAAGAATTTTCCACCATCTTGTTTCAATGATTTATGTGCACATCTGCAGCTCTGATTTATGGTCAGTGATCGGATGTATAGAATTCTCGGCGTATTAGGCTTCTACCCGCAATTCACAGATGTAAACTTACTGCTCGACAAACCTTAAGTGTGTCCTCGGAAAATATGTAAACTACAGCCATCCCCCCTCTCTGATATACCTCACCCTACTACTCTCTTTTGCCCCACTACACCCTCCCAACCAATAGCGTGCAAGTAGCCTGGCCGTCGCGACAAGCAGTGCGTACAGTCTCGTCAGTTGAAAAGTGACAACCAGTGTGTAGTTGTTGTCATACCTTTATTTAAAGGGTTACACAGGCCTATTAGATCTACTACAGATGGTCACTTACAATATGATTGTAGCGTACATGGAGGGAGGGCCCCAAGACATTCATTCCCCTCCACTGCTTTCACACGGCAACCTGGAAACACTAGCGCTCTTACCTCCCATACCCGGGGCTACACTTAGGTTTGTCGAGCAGAAAATGTCGCAGTAACTATATTCCCGTTGTTAACAGTCAAATGAGTGACGCCTCTGCTTACGGACACACTGTCAACAACAATACAGCAGAGCTACAGATGTGCACGTAAGCCACTGAAACAAGTACATTCAAAATTCTTATCACCAAAAATATTGGTTGTAAATATGACTCACCATCGACACAAGCCCCGCTTCAGTGTCTTCGACTTCCATCTCTCCTCGGTATCTTCATCAGAGTAGCTATCATCATCCCGCCGCGCCGTCGCCTTCTGTGGCACCTGCAAACAGACACAGACAACGCTACAATGCACACGTTCGACTTTCTAGCCACAGTAAGGCCACACCCAGCATGCAGTGGCGGATTTAGAAATATATTTGGGAGGGGGGTCCCTGCGTAATTTTATGAATTGTAAACAATACAAGCCATCTCAAAAGTGTGGTTGTTTACTGTTACAGAACATAAAAAATAACATACATACTAGTAGGACACATTAAATGGACTTGGATCTTCATAGAACAAAACTCCAGTTTCCTTGAGGCCACTGGACATACATTGACTACATAATATTGAATACGATTTGGGGAGGAGGGGGGCCTTCAGCCCGGTAGCCTTAATTTCCCCCCTAAAATCCGCCACTGCCAGGGCGTGTCACCTTTGGAGGAGTTGATGGCAAACATTTTCAGCTTTCAAACACTGCCCGAGAGTAGCGGGGAATCGTAAAAATACTTCCACAATTTTGTAGCATGTTGAGCATTATAAGAATGTACGGCAATTGTTCGACACTGTTAAACTGTTTTCAGACGAATATCAAACGATCAATAGTGCCCTATCAGAATTTAAAAGAAAAAAAATCGGGAACATATAAAAAAAGTTTTCTTTAAAACCAAAAGACATTTCTCTTTGAGGTCATGTAGCGTGCGGTAAAAGTAGCTGGCCTTACAGCAAAGAAAATTTTGGAAAACTTATGTTTTGTGTTAGGCTACACTTTTTTATTTAAAAGTAATATAAGTTTCTTAGTAAAGATAATATTTTTTTCACCATAAACCATGTGTTAAATAAACCTCAACTAACTTTACCACATATATGTCCATTAAACTATCGTAATAGTAACAATAATTTTGTTACCAATTACTGTAGTTTTTAAATGAATATTTTACTTGCGGCAAAGTTATTTTGCAGTGAATAATATTTAAACAAAATTTTCCTTTGTACAAGCAAACATTTTGGCGTGGGAAAGAAAGTGTTTTTAGAGCGCAAGTAAACATTACACTGGAACCTATCAAACATGAAATGTTTCTCGTCTAAACCATCTGTCCTTCTGATGTTATTATTAGTAGACCCGGTAAACTTAGCGAGCACAATATTAGGAGGTTAGATCTCAACCTGCGTACACGTGGATTACTTTGTTGATAGAGCCACTACAAACCGTCCTTTAGAACCCAGAAGCAACAGTAAACACGCACGAAAACACTCACTGGCCATTACGTCGCCCTCAGCTGTACAACTGGGCTCTCCATGGAGCAGCATCCAATCATCAAGCATGTGAGTATAGGTGGTTCACTTCACGATTAAGTGAACCCTTGAAGAACAACTAGCCTAGGATTAATTTTAAAATGTTATATATTGTGACCTTTTAACTTTTGTGAACGATACAATCTATATACTTTGTTACATACGTAGCTTTGTTTATAATAAAAAATGGTAGGAAAGTATAAACTACATGAATGTGAAAAAGTAGCTAGGGATTCAAAAGTGTTCATTTTATGCAGAACTGCCTATAGTATCTACAGAGTAAGCACAAGAAGGGAACGTCCAGGCTCGGTTTCAGTCGCCATATTGAATTGTATTATTTTTAGCTTATTTTTTTAATTATGAGAAGAAAAATGTTAAAACGGCGACAATACCGCAAATTCTATTTACCTTGAACTACAATACAGGCATGGCAATAGAGCTAGCGATGTATAGTTAGGTTGCAATTTGTCGGGCAAATTATGAATATAAAACATTTGCCACACATTGCGACGTAATTATATGTTAACAGCTAAATCACAAGGCCTGTACTGCAGCGAAATGTAAATAGAATGTTATGTATAAGAGCATATTTAACACTTTTCTTCTTAGAACTCCAAAAAAGCGGGAAAAAAATATAATTCAATGTGGCGACTGAAACCGAGCCTTAAGAAAAATATCAGTGTGTTCGTAGTTACTACTGCCTCCACTGTTACCGTCTTCCGCCAACCCTGCAGAGGAAGAGGGATGTTAAAACAATTGACTAACACAAGCTCACATTCCTACGCAAAGCAGATACGAATGCTGAAGAGCCCAACTGCGCAGATACGAGTGTACAAACATTTTCAATTTGATGCAATGCGGCCGGTGGTATACTAAGGGTAGAGATGATGGTCTATCGCGGGAAAACTTGACGCACTGTGTTGCAGTACCCGTACTGTGATTGGCTCAGCGGAATGAGAGTAGTGTCTTCATAAAGGCACGCTGCCCAGTAACCATGAAGCTACAGGTGTGCACGTAAGGCAGTGAAACAAAGTGGGGCAAAACTCTTCCCGCTAAAATCAGCAGTCCCTAGGCATTCATCTCTACCGTCTTGTATTTATCCGTTTCTGTTCGGTAACTTATGCTACAGTCGACGTATCTGAGTATTTATCACGATAGGGAACAGATAAAAACTTAATCGGTTTTCTGAAATTGATAGAACCAAAATATGTTCATTATTTTGAAAAGGGTGCCGGTAAAAGCTGGCAAGGGAAAATTACTTTATTTACGAGAGCGACTACAGAGGTCGAAAAAGTAACAGAAACAATGCCGCATGGATTCCAAAAAGTTAATTAAACAAAACAGTATGCCTTGTCAAAGTGGAAAAAGTAAAACAATCTCTCAATTCACTTATAAGTAGAGACATGAACTTTTCGGGAAAAGAAATTTGCCTCACTTTGTGTCAGTGACTCGTGTGCACGTCTGCAGACTTGCTTCACGGTCAGAGATACGATGTTTTGACATTCGTGTGTCGTGGGGTTTTACACGCAAATCACAGACGTGTGGTGTTACAGTAACCTTATTGTGATTGGTACAGTCAAATGAGAAACGTCACAGTTCAAAGGCACGCTGCCAATATCTATGAAGCAGAACTGCAGACGTGCACATAAGGCACTGGAACAAAGTGGGGCAAAATTCTTTTCGCGAAA
>PNEQ01087159.1:0-29242 GCA_003012365.1 Medauroidea extradentata | reverse complement strand
TTTGATGTGTTTTGGTTTGGCAAAGGAAAAATGTTTGTTGTAAAAGCTTGGTCTGTTTGTATTTTTTGTGTTGTTTACCATCTCGTGGCCGTTGATGGCTGTTAACTTGATGTAAAAGGGAAGTGCTGTAAAAGGAAGGGTATTATGCAGAGAAGGGTTATGTGAAGAAGTTGTTTATTGTGTGGTGATGTAATTGTTGATTTTTGGGCACCTTCGTCGTTGGTCCAATGGAATGTACCATATTTTTGGGGAGTGATAAGTTGATGGTTCAGACTTCCTGTAATCAACTAAACCTTACAAAGCCAACCAAGTGTACAGGATGTGATTTATTAGTATTAAGAAAAGTAATGGTTTGCATATTGAAAAAAATTTTACGTTTAAATTAAGGGTGCAACAACAGTGTGCTGCCATAAGTCGATGCATAAATTTAAAGGTATATTTTTCAATTGATTTTTTTATTGTTTACATTATGTGTTATATTATATACTATGGTGCTAAATAAATATTTCATGCTCAGTAGTGGAGTAAAAGAAAATAATTATGTTAAATAGATACTGTATTTGGATAAATTTTTAAGTGTGGTGGTGTTTTAGAGGGTATGAAAACAGCAAGTTTGTAATATTGTAGAGCATGATAGTAAGAGTGATTTGCCCCCAAGTGCCCATGTGTATTCATTGGTGCAGTATAATTTATGTAACTCAAGTAATCATTGTAATAATGAAACATTGTAATGTAACTTATGTAAAACATTGGAATGTATATAGAACCATAATTGTGATGAGCTGTTGTACAAAGAGTATACTTACCATTATGGTTTGTCCCTCGGGAAAACCCATTGCGTGTTAAGTGGGGGGTTGTGACGTGCACTGGCACATAGCACTTACTTGGCCTCTTATCATACAGTAATTTCAATGTTTTTGTCTTAATTAATATTTTTTTTCTTCTTTGTTGTTAATAACAAATTAAGTAGGCCAACTTAACCAGGTATAAGGATGTATACGGCAGGGTCCAACCTATTAATTGGGGATGCTAATAGAGAAATTAACATTAAAAGTCTATTTAAAATTTAACTTTAAAGCAAGAGAAAAGTATTTAATTTTACAAGTCAATTTTATCAGATTCATATCGTGTTTGGACTCATTTTAAAGCTAATTGAATTTCAAGCAACTTTTCTAAGTAAACTGTTCTTATATTTTGCCTTGTTTGGATTTTTTTTAATTTCAAGTAGCCTCTTAGCTTGCTTCTCCTGGAATGGGATTTATGTGGCAGGCTAGTCGTAGTTCTCTTGCTTGGAAGCACGTACCGAGAAGTGCTAGCATTTAAAATTTCAAATAAGCTCTGAGCTAGCCTGTGCTTGGATGGATTTATCTGGCAGGCAGGTCAGAGTTCACTCGCTTGGAGGCACGTACATGGACGTGCTGGAATACGGGGGCTCTGCAGGGCGTTTCTCGATCAACGTGGGTGGTAGTGTCGGGCGCAAAACTCCGTGAAGGTGGTGATCCGCGACAGATTGATGACGATGCACATCCCCATTTAATAAACTTAAGGAATATTTAGCTGGTATAATGGAATTAAATGCTTTGTAAATTTACCAGTATCTATGTTACATACAATTTTTAGGTTATAAACGTAAATTAACCAGCTTTTTAGGCGAGTTGGATCCTGATGTATCCCTCCGCCGCTCGGCCGAGTAAGTCCGGGTGTTCGCCCAGGAAGGTCAGTGGTGTTTTCATCGGAGCTCGTGACCGGTCGCCGGGAGATGGCCGGCTAAGCTTTCTTGTCTGTGTTTGCCAACAGTTAGTTGTGTTTCATCGGAGCTCGTGACCGGTCGCCGGGAGAAGGCCAGATAAGTTTTTCTTGTTTGTAATCGGTCAGTAGGAGTTGTGATCCATCGAAGCTAGGGGACGGTCGCCGGGAAATGGCCGGCTAAGTGTTTTGATTAGTTGGGGCATCATGGCGGCAGGGAGAGGACGTGTAAAACGTGGTAGAGGGGCTGTGAAGCATAGAGGATGGATTCGTTAGGAGAAATCAGTCTTTATTTGTTTCTCTTTTTGGCATACTGCCTTTTTATTTCTAGTAATGTAACCAGAAGTAGGTATTGATAACCGCGTAGTCGGAATTAGGGTAGATAAATTGCCGGACCAAGTACTACTATGGAGGGAAACGGCAAGTCGTAATCCGTAGATAGAAAAGTCACCTCAACTATTTCTGGGCGAGCACTCGCAATGTTAATTGCCTGTGTCTGTTAAACTCCGTCAAAAGAAAGGTTAAATAAAAGAAAGAAAATGCCAATATTATGATTTTTATTTATTAATTCATCTGTGATTGATTAACCTCACTGCTATCCGGGCATCAATATAATAGGCACCGCCTCTACATCAGCTCGCTGTGTTTTTGCCATTTCTTTTTTTTTGCCGGCTAACTACTTGCAATAATAGCAACGGAGGAGAGTTACATCCCCGAATCAACAACAAACACTACATCAACGAAGACGACGTGAAGCAGACCCATTACACTCTGGCGTCCCCGAACAGGGACATAACCTCTAACAACTATATAAACACCACAACGTAGAGTAGAAGGAGACCAGTCACATTCTGGCGTCCCCGAACAGGGACATCATAACCTCCAACATCTAGATAACAACGTGACGGATGGGGAAGACCCATCACAACGGAGATAGTCCCCTATTGTGCCGGCTACCTCCTGGTATTATTTTATGTATGTTACACCGAGTAAACGTAAAATCATGTTTGGACTGTTTGGGATTTGAACCTGCGCACATAAAAAAGACAGTGAAAAAATGGTATCTGTGTACCACTAGAGGTGAGTTACTTCGTAAATTGTCATTATGTAAACTATTCAGTGGCATAGCCAGGATTTGTGTATGGGAAGGCAACGTGGTTATCTGGGAGTATCATGAAGCAACACTTGCCACTTCCTAAAAAGGGAATCCAGAGGTTCTCCACCAGGGGATATTTGGATTTATGTATGTAAAATAGTGTGGTTTTTGCAGTTTTTGTGACAAAAACATTGAACATTCTGCTGGTAAAAATGCTATCCATTTTGTAATAAACTTCTAACTCCCCTCCCCTCTTCCCTTACGAATCCCCATGGCTATACCACTACAACATTTTGCCACAAACATTTTTGTTTTTATTTCAACCCAGGATTCGCGTAGTGCACTTAATATGCAATCACAATACATAAATTAAAGTTTATACATCCTCAATTTTCAGCCACAAAGAGGATTTTTAAATACAGAGAAAACTGTAGAAATATTTCACTAATACCGTGTGTCTATTTTTGTGGTATAGACTGAGCCGCAGTGTCTTTGCCACCTAGGCTTGTAACTGGATGTGTTTCCACCCAGATGTGAAAAGTGTGTTTTTGAGTGTTTTTTCCCTTGTTCTTGTTATTCACAAAAAGGCAAAAAATTTTCCAAATAATGTTTCCCCGCTAGTTTTGCAATATATGCACAAATTCATAGTTGGTAAACAAAAAATATACAAAAAATATTATTTGAACAAAAATGAATCTTATGGCGATAATATTTAGATAAAAAATTCACAAAGTCGCTCCTACCAATATTATGAATCCGGGTCGGGTGTACCTTATATGTATGGGTGGCCATATGTTTTTGGTTGGTACTGTACTCTTGCAATTTCATCATGAATTTATTTCTAAAAATGTGTATCTATCCAGATGTGCATTGAAATATTTGCTTCATGCGTGATTGCTTAGTTTATACACCCAGCCTTAGCAAAATATTAATTACAGACGCTGCTCCGCATTGCCAAATCTTAGCCACTTAATCTCCAAAATCTATTTATTATATATTAACAACAGCTAAGTGGCACAAAAGGCACATTTAACAATAATGCCAAAGTTGACCCAAAACGATGACCACACTGCTTCTGAAGCCAGGTCTGCCGCTTGTCAGTTTGTCATTGTTAGTATCGGCCTATAACACCCGAATCCAGGGAACGAGAATTGCAGAAGGTGTCTGGTATCAGCGCGTTGCTGTGCTTACCCCCGCACACTTGCGCGCAGCGACCAGCGGCGGGGCGGTTTTGCTGGCTGCTTGCCCCGAAGACTGTCCGCGCGTGCTGCGGCGCTCTTCGCCCCAGTATGCGGGGATACATTTACTTGCATGTAACTGAACCACGAGGAAAAAGTCGCTGCGCTCTGCCACACCCCGCCGCACGCAAGTGTGCGGGTACCTTAAGACGCTCGCACATTGCGCGGCAGCCAAGACACGTGCGGAGAAACTGATTTGTGGAATGTAAAGCAATAAAGACCCGTTGAACATAGCAAAACCTCCATTAAAAATAACTCTTACTTCACAACTGCAGAACATAACATAGACTTATGTCAAAACAAAAACAAACACATTTAAAAAAAGTGTACGCAATCATTTCAAAGTTTGTGACAATCACAATAAAGTTTACTGAAAAATATACACATAAAAAATAAGTCTGGTGTACATACATTCATATGAAAGTCCGTGACAGCCAGTGTTTAAATAAAAACATAAACACATTTTAAAAAGTCTGATACATTCATATGAAAGTTCGTGACAGTTACATTGAATTTTAATAAAAACTTAAACACATTAAAAAGTCTGGTACATTCATATGAAGTTCGTGACAATCACAATGAATTTTAATAAAAGAAACATAAGTACACATCCTCTATCGACTAGATTACTTTCTCATTCACTCATAATAAGCTTGGTTGAAATGTCTGATTTCTGTACATCTATAGTTACTGCTTTACTTTACAGAAGGAAAGAAATACGTTGTGTTTACAAGAGTTCTGTATTTGCCTGCGTATAATGCAAGAATTTTAAGCTAATTTAAGTGGTGTTGAATCACCATTCTCATTTATGTGTCTTGTATTTAAGTACAAAACCAGCAAAAAAAGTGTACTAGTATCGTTTTTGCCCCAGACAGTTATTACCGTTACTGTTGTGTGTTGAAGGCCGCATCTCTATTGAATGGATAAGGGGGCGATAGTGTAAAGAAACATAGGCAAAGCTATGTTGTGAGTGCCACTGTAACTGTGCGTGATTCAGTCCAGACGGCACGACGTGGCTTGCAAAGGGCTGGTGTGCGACCGATCAATAACCATCTGGCATCAACAACAGGATGCCTTGACCTTGACTGCATTCCACCCGCCCCTCTTCCCTGCGCCCTCCTTTTTATCTTTTCTCTTGCCGTTACTGCCATTCAGCACATTCTAGCACCACACTTATCGCGCACCGCACGAGTTCTGTAAACACGAGCGTTGAACCTTTCACAGTTTGCACTATATTGCGGCGAAATTATTTTTAATGTTTTGAGAGGTTGAAAATTGTTAAAACTGTCTTTTTACACTTTGTAGACATGTTCGAAAATGACACTACGAACAGTACCGGTACACAACAACTGTTTCCTAGTGATAAACTTGAAAGGTGTGACAAGTGAGACTAGTAAGATCAGATAACCACTTCAAGTATGTGGGGAGGGGGTGGGTGGGTGGTTGAAACTCCATTGTATTGCAGCTTAAGTTACATTATACTTACAGACTGCCGGCAGCTGGCGGCCGGCGTTTGGAGGTCAGCGGGGGTGGAGGGTGTGGGAGGGGGAGGGAGGGCGGCCGGCGCTAGGATGCCGGCATGGGTGGAGGGTGTGGGAGGGAGAGGGCGGCGGTGTGCCAAACGGATAAGCCGAAAACCGGTTAAGCGAAGCACGGATAATCGGGAGTTTGATGTACTTAACTATGACCCGAGACTGCTGGTTTATTAGATTTACATTTACAATCGGCACAAAATACACTGTTCGTCTTAACACGGTGGATCCGGTTCACAGAAAACTACAAGCAGAAACGCAGCAAAACTGTATCAGACAATTAACCAAAACTAAATTAAAAGCTATATCATGTAGTAATTTGGCCGCAGCCCTGCACGCGTCCGCGTCCTATCTCGCCTGCGTCATGACTTGTTCTAACATGGCAGAGGTAAAACATTCCAGAACGAAGGTCGAAGGGGCGCCACACACCGTGCTCTCATTGGCTGGTTCTCGGTGGCGTGACCCTCGTCATTTGTTCAATTATCTAGAACCCTCAACGGCACAACTAGAAACTAAGCATTAAAAAAAACAAATGGCGCAAAAACTCCCACGGAAAAAACCAGAACAAGAACAAAAAACAAAGCTACTGCCTCCTACCAAGGCCACCTGGCCATAATGACTAGCATTACACCCTATCTAGAATATTCTGGAATAAATAACTGCGTCTTTACTCTCCTTTATGGAATAGAGACCACGGAAATAAAATTTAATTTTAAACATTATATTAGAAAATTACGATCACATAAGATATTAATTCACCATATAAAAACCCTTGTCCTGCAATGCTACAATGTTTGAGAGGGGCTGTGAAGCCTAGAGGGCGGATTCGCCTCTAAAGTGGGCAGTAATGCCGTGGATAGTTTTTCTTTTTTTTGCTTTGTTTACTGAGTTTAGTATACTCGTGTAGATAGGTGCACGAAACAGTTTCACATGTGGATATTGCGGTTTTAAGACACAGTCGGGGAAAGTAGTTATTTGTATCCTGTAGTTTAATCCGTTTTCTTTTGTTGAGCAAACCGAGGCATACCACAACTGACGAAAGACCCGGACGAACACTCATGACATTGTCCTTTCGAGCACTGGTATCACCAATTCACTTTCACATTTTAAGTTGGTAATGAATTTGAGTATGTTTGCAAGGACTGTGCTATGTACGTCTAGTGAACTGTCAATAAAAGAAACCGAAAATTTTAATACATTTTTTTGCAGTTTTTTCTCTACTTGAACGTTTTTGGTGAACACCTCAGGCTATCCGGTCATGTAAAATAAAAGTCTAATTTCTAAAGTAGTCACCGCTAATAGAAGGGGACTGCAAGGGATAAGGAGAAGTTCCAGTTCCAGACTTTCTTTGCTTCATCATTCTCCTGCTACAACATTTAATAACAATAAACAGCAGAGGTCCGCCGTCACCGCTACAAATTAGTACAACAACAGCGCGTGCCCCCCCCCCCCCTTTCAGTATGTACAGTATTTTTAACGTAACAAAAAAATTTCTTTAATGGCACTCAAGTGTATTACCATGTTAAATTGAAGTAATAACACTTGACAATGAATATTCAAAATATATCGATGAGAGATAAAAACTTCACGTGGTAAAATTTGGTACATGATAACTGTCATGTAATGATGGTATTTGGTTCAGGTGATACATGCTAGTAATTACGTCAACACAGTGCCTAACGTCTGAAAACTATATAACTGTTTCTCTTATGTCTGGTCTGTGAATGAAGACTTACAGAATTAAATGAACTCGACTGTCTCAAAAGAGACACACAGTGATAACTGTGCAAACGTTTACCAAAGGAATGCTTGGAAACCAATACTCTTCACACCAGTGCATAATAATATGACTTCACATACCCATCTGGCAAGGAGCCATACACAGTTTCTTCCATCCCCTGCCAAAACTCTCCTGTAAAGGGGCTTGCCTCAGTTTCCACAGTTTCTTTCATCTGTAACTCAAGTACGCTGATCATCTGCAACAGTGACAATAAATCTGTTCGCTAGAGAATATTCACGCATTCAGTATTTTGTTTATATAAAGGAGAACAGTGTTTAACAAACAACAGTAATTAAGGACAATTTACACTCTCTTCTCTGCACCTCATGTCGTTTACAGATCAAATTATTACGTTAAAAAAAAAAAAGAAAATTGTAGTAACCAATTTTTCAGTGACTCACCAAATCACGAACAATGAGGAACTCTTTCTGCTTCTCTTGCTTGTCCACCTTTCCAAACATCAAGCCAACAGGAACTGTGTAAAGTCCTATTCCGCAGTTTGCGAATTTAACTTTCACAAAGTATGTTCGGTCTAAAAGTGTAGTAAAAATAAAAAACAGTACAGTACAGTTGATATACTTCCATAACACAAGTGGATCACAAAAAATACACACATATATACACACACGCACAAGTGCACGCGCACACACACACACACACGCACGCACACACACACACACACACACACACACACAAATATAACACACTGCAAAATGACACATAAGTCCATAATATTTGTTGTAAGAAAATTATGATAATATGTATGCACAGTAAATAACTGTTGTTGATCAAATAAGCTGAAATTTATTAAAAATTTTTGTACAGTATATAAATGTACATATTGCCTCAGGATATAACGACACATCTCTCTTAACAGCACAATTTCTAAAAACAATCTCACTGAGTATGATAACTCAAAAAGTACAGTGCAAGTCTAATCTAATGCATATACAGCTTCTACATGGTACTATAGGCACAACCAGTCATTTATTTATACAGGCTGGGGGACGTTTCGTAAAATTCTAAACATAATAGAGTTAAAAGAACTCAGCTCGAACCTGACTGTCTTTCGAAGTGTTATTTACACTTAAATGGGATACTTATATAAATTAACAAATATTAATTTTATGAATTTTTTAAATACAACCATCATGGAATTGAAAACGTTTAAAATATGTTTTGAATTAACTAGCAATGTGTTGAGAGGCAGCGGCAGTATCTGCGGCTTCATTGGCTTAGGGAATGGATAGTGAATTAATTCAAAGCAGGGAAATTATTTCAACACTAAGCCTAGGTATCAGAAGATGGTTAGCTGTCTGAATTACAAATCCATCTGGGCAGGACTAAGTTTATTATTGTCCTATGGTGGAGTACCAGAGGGGGTATAGTAGGTTGGGTGGCAACTCTGACAAGGAGAATGTTGCTTGGCATTTGCGGGCGAAAGAGAGATGAAGGAGTGTGTTTGGGCGGCATGGGTTGAAAGGAAGACAGGTGTTGGAATATGAAATAACGTGGTATCAGGTGGCGGAGGGAAGGGAATGGAAGAGCATGGAGTTGGAAAGGGAAAGGGGTGCGGTGAAGATGCGGCGCCTGGCAGTCGAGTACAGTGAAGTTGGGCCTATGCCTTCTTGCAAAGAGCATGGTAGTCCTTGCGAAGCAACGAGGGCAGTGACCTGGGCAACTTCACCCACAGTCTTTTTTCCGGCTTGGTGATGGGGCATGGATAAAGTGATTTAACACTACTAGAATGATACCAAGAAAATTTGGTGCATTCTGTAATTTCTCAATAGTTTTGCCCCATTTTATATTTACCTTAAGTAAATAACAACTTGCTACAGTCTATCCCTTAGAAGGGTATAAGGAGGTGGTCAGAAGCCTAGTACTCTTGCAACAAGCAAATCTAGCAGGTATGACGTAAGAGATCACCAAATTGAAGAGGAGCTCATTGAATGATTACCTAAGAGTGAACAGGCCTATGACAATCCTCTCTGAAATTGTTGTTATACCCCCTGCCAGGAGTAAAATGTCCATGGTGGGCAAGGGGGAAAGAAGTGCTCAAATGCGTGAAAGATGCACATGCAGCAAGAGGGGTAGTGCAGCAGCTAACTAGAGGGAGTGTTCTTACCCCTCTTCAATCAGATAGCTACGGGAGGTAGGCAGCTATTGACATATAAAATAAGAGACTGGGGCTGGAAGGGAGTGGAGGTTAGTGAGAAACACAACTGCATTGGATTTTAATGTCTTAAAATCTGTGGGTAAATAGTGAGAGCACATTACACACCAAAATCTTAAGCTCTACAGAATTCAATGAGTTGCCTTTATGTCTTTTGATTTAGAATGATGATCATGTAAATACCTGAAAATTATTTCAGCATTTTCCGAAATTCAGAACATGACAGGTAGAAAGGGACAATTTGTGCATCAAGTATTTCTCACTATCTCTTAAACACTGAAAAAATGTCAAGATCCTGGAGGACTTCTTGTTGCAAAACAAAAACTAAAAAAATTAATAATAGCAATATTTTTAGAATTTTCAATCTTGTCACAAAAAATATATATAACATGCTTGTGCGTATTACAAAATCTCTTAAATCAGAATAAAAAAATACTAACATTCATTCTCCACGAACATGCTTTATCAATTTTAAGGATACTCAAGAGATGGAGCTCTTAATTCAAATATTAGTAAAAGTCTTGTAGACAGTAAGGTGATTAGAGACACTGACACACAACTTGGTACAATGACAGGAACTAGGAGAGGAGTCGGCCATGACCT
The DNA here is from genome assembly GCA_003012365.1 of Medauroidea extradentata. Classification (NCBI taxonomy): domain Eukaryota; kingdom Metazoa; phylum Arthropoda; class Insecta; order Phasmatodea; family Phasmatidae; genus Medauroidea; species Medauroidea extradentata. The sequence goes on along the minus strand of PNEQ01087159.1, from coordinate 19,074 downwards.
TGGTCGCAGAACCATCCCAGCATTTGCATGGAGCAAAAGGAACCATGGAAAACCGAAGTCAGGATGGCCCGAACCAAGGATCGAACCAGAGGCCTCCTGAATGTGAGTTCAATGTGTTACTGTTGCGCCACCTCACTCGGTAGATATAAATAAAATAATGTTCTTAATAAAGTTCTTTACATAATATTTCAGACCACGCTCCATAAATGCTATCTATACAGGATGTTATTGAACAACACCGTCGACAAACTCCGGCAGGTGATTCCTTATGAAAAAAACAAGCAGAAATTATATATATTGAATTTTTCCCCTAAACTTAATATTAAGGTGAACAGTTGCCTGTTCAGTTCTGGTATTTTTAAATGGTGCTAGTTTCAAGCCTGAGGTTCTGGGTTTGTTGACTATAGTTTTTCGCGAGGGGTGCTCCAGTCGTCTGAGCTGCACCTTCCCTTTTGACTTCGGACCTGCCACTCTACTGGCCATGAAGGGGAAGGCCTGGAGGAGGGGAGGGGGTAGTGTCGGCAGAGGGAGGGGCATAGGAGTGGATGCCTGGTCAGGCGGGCTCACTCTTGTGTCAGGTGTGGTGTGGTAGAGAGAGGTTGTGTGCTGAAGGCGCTGCTCCCCCGGGCACACCAGGCCTGTCAAACTTGGCCGACTTCGTGTCAAACTTGGCCGACTTCGAGTGGGGAACCGAGGAAGATCCCGGCAATCCCCCGACACACAGAGAGGTATGACTTGTACTTGCGTGAGCGAGTGCTCATGAGGACGGCTGTGAATTGAGCTACAGTGAGAATATTTCACTGGGACAGCAGGTCGGTGAGTGATACACGGAATGAACTTCATTTCTTCTGACGGGACATTTACCGTTGCCACGGAGAACGTGCGGCCGATTTCCTTTTGAAAGTCGTATGGAATTTTATGTAGCGAAGTGGTTACCACTACTGGGGTGTAAGACTCGGTTAGGGAAAATTATTCGTGCCCTCAAGGTTGGTCTGAATGAGGTGCGGACCTGTTGCAGGCAGATCTGGACAGAAATGGGGTTAAGTAGAATGTATCCAAGTAATTAAAAGTGACATCTTTCTATTGGAGAACCTCAGTGGGCAAATTATGTTGTACCTGATTTGATGTGCATATTATATAAGGTGGTGTTGAATGGAGAACAATCGTGGATGAATATGTTCAGCATGTTATTGTGTGTTACAGTAAAAGGAATATGTGTTTATAATTGAACTTGTCAATAACAAATTGAGTTGGAAGGAAAGTTGGTGTAATTCGAATGGGACAACATTTTGCATGTAAATCGGAATTAACGAAAATATATTGAGTTTTAAAATGTTACTGGTTTGTGTCTCTAATTTGAGGTTTTCTTTAAGCAACTCAATCCCCTATTGCTATAAGCATGTATTGGAAGCGATCTTGGAACTTGCCCTGTGTTTAATTGAAAAAGTTTTAGTGGGCATAGTTCCACGTGTGCTAGTTTGTGGGAGCCTGGTTTACCGAGGCTAATTGCTTCGCAAGTACGAGCAAGAACTGCTCAAAGGGAGTAATGAGTTTTTGAATATAAAGATTTACAATAGTATTCACCCAAAATATCGGAAACCTAACGACGTAAAAAACTGTATTTTAGGCAATGCTTAATGCTGTGGGACCTTCAAACCAACAGCAAATACAACATGATACCTTCAACCCTTTTGGAAATAATAGGGAGTTAGCTACCGTCTAATTGCATACAACTTTTTTACCGTCAGGATTTCCGAGCATTTGAAGATGGTTTATTGAGAAATGAGACCTGTGTAACAAAAAAAAAAAAGGTCCTCTTGTTGCAACTGTCTACGACAGACATACCATTTATGATCAAAAAACACTTGAATAATTCTCGCAGACATACAGAGCCTAGACCATAGGCAATCCTGCGAACATCCATGTAAAGTGTTCAGCGTACAGATAATGGTGGGCATTCACTTTAAAACAATAAGTACAATAATGTACAATAATGTTATGCTCATAAAAATAAAGAATAAAAATTATTTGTATTTAAAAAATGCTGAAACTGAAAATAAAAATTTTAAAAATTCAATATTTTTTATACAAATAATTATTATTCTTTATTTTTATGAGCATAACACTGTAGCCTGCAATGTCTTTATCCACTGTGATTTTTCTGAGTTTGGTATATCAGTTGGTTTAAGTGTAGTCCTTAAAATGGAAATGTACAAAATATGACTTTAACAAGCCATTACGCGAAAACTATGAGAGGTAAAAAAATTTCATAAGAGCCAAGTTTAGTCACATTTTGTGTCTAAAATAAGAAAAAAAATATCTGGTACAAATTAAAGTTAAAAAATTGGCGATGAAAATATTGGTAGACCGCGCCCTTAAAGAGACAAAAAGGATAAGACTTGTTTTAAACTAGTCCATGACATTGTCACAGACAAAAATGTCAATTTTTTTTTTTCCTTTGGGCATGCACAGCGCGATAGTATCAAGTCTTTCTGGAATCTTGTTCTGTTTTTTTTAATTGGAATAATTATTGGGAACAGTGTGTAGAAAACGACAAGAAGTGTCAGGAGTCAGACGTTCAAGGACAACAAGGAATACAGCGAGATGTGAGTTTGCAGACATGTTACTGTGTTTGAGGCAGAGAGGAATAAACATGGTAAAGTAAGGTGTTTTTCAAAAATGTCTTTCAGAAGAGATGAACGAGCAAATTGACACAGCATCAAAGCGCTATTAAGAATTAAGTTAACATCGCACCCAATTTTTAACACCACCATCTAAGCCTAAGGGTTCTAGCACATCTGACACTTTGCCAATCGCCATGTTGCCATTTATTTTTACATAAGGATAACATGTTGGCATGTATGTTCTGTGAAAGCCATTATTCGTAAAGTAGCATTTACTTATGTTCCAGTGTTTTTCCAATGTTTATTTTCCATGTATAACTGCTCTTGCAACATTTTTTAACCCTTTACCAGTGTTTATATATGAATACAGTCAAGCACATCAGTGATATCAAAAATCAGGCATGGACTTTGTAAAGTACCCAAACAAGCAACCACAAGAAATACGCACATAAATATAAATTGTTATTGGTTACTCCTACTTGCAAATGTGTTTAATATTAACATAAAATTTCTTGTGTGTTGATTATAACCTTAAAACGGCAACATGAGTGTTATCATTTAAGTCAGGAAGTTTTTTGTGTAACAGAATAACTTTATGCCATCAAAGAGTATTTCCTTTGTGCAGGAACACCTGTAGTTGCAGACAGCATCGAGCAACCCGATGGTCATCTTGCCAACAGTAATTTTAAACCCCCCATCCTCCCTTCAGAAGTAAATAAGGTGGTCGCTGCATCCAGTTAGTCGCCAGGGAATCGGCCTTCGGGACGGGTCAGCTTGGCACACCCCCTCCCCTGCCTCGAAAGGGTTACTTCTTGGAAATTCACCCTAAGCCAGACATCCTACTATGTATATGGGTTGCTTCTTGAAAATGGAGTCCAAGTCAGACGTCCTACTACCTAAGGGTTGCTTCTTGAAAATGGAGTACAAGCCAGAGGTCCTAATACCTAAGGGTTGCTTCTTGAAAATGGAGTCAAAGCCCACCTTTCTACCTAAACCCTAGGGTTCCCTCTTGAAAATGAAGACTAAGCAAGCTTACCTCAAACCACTCGGGTTGTTTCTTGAAAATGGAACCCAAGTCTAATCCTACCCTTACCACAACCCACCACCCAAGCCACGATGACTCAGTGGGAAAGCCCAGCCTGCGCGTCTATGTTTGGGGTTACTTGGAATGGAGACGCCCACATGTGCGACTGTCCCTGGTCTCCATGCACACCCTAGTTCTTACGTGTTAGCACCAACTACCCAGTCTTGTAAAATGCTATTGAAAGTTACAGAAGATAGTATAGTACTGTATACTTTCCCCGGGATCAGAGAGATCAGCATTTACCCACACATATGTAATCCAATAGTTGCTATCAACCTGTGGTCCACATTGTTAGTAAAGTGTTGTTTTAACGGTCACCGTATCTCAGAGGCTAATTCTCGTCTAGTATCCGAACTGCCTGAATTGCCATGTTAAGTTATATTCATCAGAGTATGCCCTGAGGTAATAAACATGGTTATTGTAACTTTGCTGCATCTCATATTGAGATTCCTGTGTAATGCATGTCATCAAACTGTGGCTGAACTCAAGCCTTGATTGTAGACCACGGGCCAAAGAAACTTTTATATTCATTATGCTGTGACAAGTACTGTAGCTTGTTCATGAATATAAGCATCTTATGAAACAACTATCTCACCCTTCTCCTTTAATGAGATCACCTTGTATACCAACCTCCTGCTAACCAATAAAAGGTGAGTACCATCTGCCTTCCCCTATTTACCAAAATAATAATTCCCAGTACCAGCGTTTAGAGTTCTACCTTGTTGGCTCACCCTAGAGTAACTTGCTGGGTCGGAGACAGCTCTAATACAAACTACTCTATAAGGACCACACTAATTTTTCAAGCCCTCTTCCCAGATGACCTTCCAGAGACATGTGTTGCTCACCCACTTGGCAAACACAGCAACCACAACACATAGCATTCTGGTCGGGCGTCAAAGTGAGATAACTTGCAGGAGTTGGTAATAATTTTTCAGGCTCATTTCAGTCAATCTAGAGGATTCTCAAATCTCATCTTGGGCATGCAGGTGGTCAAACCCTTGTGCTGGACCGTAGGAAGCTTGAAACTATGCACAATGTAGTTGATATGTACAATTCATTAATTTCTTGTTTGTTTGGTGTAGAGATAGTAGACCTAAACATTACTCTAAAAATCTGCATGTTGGATGTAAGTTAATAGTTTAGGTTTGTTTGTCACCCTCCAACATCTTATTAATTTTTATTAAGCGTCAAGCTGAGGCGAAAGCAATTTTTGCTACACGTTTGATAAATGTAAGACGTGCTGCAATTTGTTAATTTATTTGTTCCTGTCTTCAAAGGCAGAGGTTCTGAAATAAACTATAATTTGAGGTAATCAAACTTTGACCAGGAGATTATATTCAATCCTATGCCTTTTATTACAGGAACAATACTGACCTTGATTCCGATTGAAGTAAACATAAAAATGGATTAACCATAATTTTGAATAATCGCAGGCATCTGCCGCCTCAACTAGCATGGATAAGCAGCTTAGTGTATTCCTAATTGTTGTAGTTCAACCATGCATAGCAAAAATTAATAAGTAATTACCAATGAAAGGGCTTCATGATTAATTTGTCCTTAATGAGATAACATAACCCAAAATGAGAAAAGTAGGCTAATTAGTTATGTTGGAAGCATGATGTTAAAAATGGAATACTTGTCAATAAAAACACATTAGTGTACTTACTTGGATTGAGATTTGCAATTGCTTCTTGCTTGGAAACATTAAACTGATCACAAATTGAGAATGCTTCATATGGTGATAGCAAAACAGCCTGATAAAGCATCACTGACAAATCTGGATCATTGTTCAAAATTTGTAGCTTGTATTCAACTTCAGGAACATCACAGTCAACCTGGAAAAAATTAACAAAGGTTTTAGGGTGAAAGTAAATTCCAAGATCTTCAACAGAAATCACTTATATTAGTTATATGTACCTCATGAACATGCTATTCAAAGTACAAAATGTAAATTACACTCTTGGCTTTACAAAGCAATAACAAAAACTATCCAAGAGCTTAAAAAATTAAGAAAAATACTGGGAAAAATTGCCGGCAGTCATATTAAAATCTAACTTTAAAAATATTTACTGAACCAAAGGAAGAATATAATTTGGGCTGCAAAGAAACCAGAAAAAAATTCCTACAATTCAAAAAAATTAATATTCACATAATTTATCTCTGAAATCTAGAGAGCAGTGAAGCCTACACCAAAAACAGTGAACATTACAAAACATGCACAGCACGTTAACTACACAAATGATTTTCTGTAGCATTACATCTTAGTCTGTGTTCCATTTGTTGCTGACAGAAGCTGAATTTACAGATGAATGTTCCCTTAGATCCTTAAGTCGACTGGCCAGTAACTGAAATGGCATCTGGGATGGAGGCTAAACTACGTGTCACTTCCTGCTAAACATACATGACGAATCTAACACTCCTCCCCTTCCATTACCACCATTACACTACCCCTACCTGGAACAATTAATCTCATACTTCTAGTCAATGTCTCCGATCCTGATTTTGCCAATTCTCTTCCTAACAACAGCAACATAACTTCTTCAGAACGAATAGCCATCAAGAACCTTCAGAACAACAAAGAAATACAGTAGAAGCTCGATAAAACGCTCATGTCGGGAGACTTAAATCTAACCCGCGCTATAGTCTATGCGCGCTGTACCGAGATAGACCAGAAAGAACAAAAAAAATTTTTCAATAAAGTGTTATTTAGCATTGCAATGTTCTTATTTGCCACCGTATCACGTTAAACTTTCATCTTTTATAAGTTGGCCCGCCTTATCCGTGGTATTTCGTTCCAGGAAAACCGCGTATATTCAAGACACCATAATAACCTACATAAACCACTACATACAATTAATAAAAAAAATTCTAACCCTTAATCTCAAATGCTACTATATTTGTGCGAGGTACAGATATTTAATACGTTCGTAAAGTGTCCCACAACATTTAAATATCGTAAAAATTACACACAGCGTGTGCATTGTGGCGCAAGTTAGATACAGCGGCAGCCACACTGCGAGCGGACACGGTGACTTGACAACAGCATGCGCAAGCCAGGTGGTCGGCTACTGCTGACGTTACTACACAGCACGGGCCTGATCCGCCGCGCTATCTCTCCACCCATCCTACACTGCCAAGGACGTGCGCTGGGCAGACAGAGTGTGTCTCCACAGGAGTTGATAGAATGGCATCTAATACCACTATTTCTCGCGTGTAATGCATACTTTATCTTTGTCAACTACATAAAACAACAGTAGAACAAGCACAATTACGACTACATGGGCGTGAATATTTTGCATTTGTCTCTAAATATTTCTTGCTTGTATGACGTGTACATCAATTACAGAAAAGAATCGGATCATAAACATAAAATATTTTGACCATAATTAATGATGTTAGCAGTTTCGATTTTAATACGGCATCACTGATTATACCAAAATAGACTTGGCGCGGTTCTTTTTCACACATATCACTGAAAAATTTAACTCCACTGGTAAACATGGATAAGGACAAAGTTTTAGCGGTTTCCGTTTTAACACAGCGCCACTGATTGCAATTAAATTAACTTTGCTCGATTTTTTTGCCGTTTTCGGTGCAGTACTAACACTTGATCCTATTTATCGTGCTTTATTTCGAGACGTACGAATGGCACACTCGTTTTTTTCCCCGTACCTGCAACCAATTGCAACAGATATGTCTTTGATTAAATGTAGCTTTTTCATTTTGTCAGTCAAAGTAAGAATTTTGAGATATTCTCTTCGGTTTAGAAGGATCACTACAGTCTTTCTTTTTAGGAAACATTACGCTGCAGGCCACGGAATAGTGTATAATTGCACACAGTAGAGGCGCTTCAGGGCCGTGTACTAGGTTCGGGAGGGCGGCAAGTAAGCAAACAAGACAATGTAATTGAATACACGCGTGTGTTCTGTGTGGAAGCAGTTTGCGGGCAGGCGACAGGCGACACAGCCCGCGGGAAATATCAAATCATTTAGTTTTGGAAGTGTGCGGCAAGCGATAAGATCTATGCAAGTGAAGTACCACCGCCCGCACATTCGGCTCTGCATCGCTTCCTTGCCCCTGCCGCCCGCACCATCCGCTGACCGCTGGTAAACAAACATATTGCGTGCACCAAGCACATTGAGTAATGGAGTAGATAACAGTGGCTGACAACACAAAACTAGCTGCTCTCTCGTGCACGTGTGGCGCGCTAGTAGTTCGTATGGCTAACTATGCGCGTGAAAATACGAATTCTTAAGAATTTCATGTTTATATTTTATGTTTTTTTCCCTCGTTTTCCAACCGCGGTTGGTGAAAATCACAGATACGAAGTTTAACTGTTAAACTACTGTAGTTTAAGTTATGTCGATAATGTTTAACTTGTCTTTCACCGATTAAGCCTTTCTTCTCTGCAACATCGCACCACATAAAAAACTGAACTGATCGCAATAAATTCTTGTTGGCAGCTGCTAGTGTGTATTCAGCTAGGCCTATCACTTCCCACCCACGTAGCGGCTGGGGATTCCCTAGTGCCAGTTTCTACCCCTTCCCCCTTCCAAGCAATACTTTACTCTCCACTCTTATCACCCCTAACAAGAGGCTTTCCGCACCGCTGCACAGCGAGATGTCAAGACTCCTGGCGACTAATAAACACATCCGGCCTGTCAGACTTTGAACACGTGAATTACTGCTTCCTGTCCGCTGCCTTTTGTCCTTCTCCGCCCCTCTTGTTTGATCAGTGACCCGGAAAAACAAACGCCCCTTTGAAGTACATAGTAGAATTGTGAAGTTTCTGGTACATTAGCTTGGGGGACATGAATTACCCCGCGATATAGCCAAATGCGCGGTTTATCGAAGCGCGGTATCCTGAGCTTCTACTGTAATGATATTAACAGCAGACAAAGGAAGCACCACTGAGATCCTGAACAAAACAAACTATACCCTGGAAGCACAGAAACAGCTAGCCAACACCTCAACCTACAAACCTACACCAGAGGATCAAACAACCAAATTCTGCAGCCAAATAAAACAGATCCTAAATATCCTAGGCCCATTCCAAGGTCTCTCTGAAAACTCCATCAAACTCCTCACCCAAGACACACTCACCACACCAGTTCTGTATCTTCTACCAAAAATCATAAACAATGGCCACCCTCAGGACGCCCCGTAGTATCTAGTACTGGCAGCTCCACACAGAGAATCTCGGCACTTGTTGACGCACATCTTCAACCCCGAGTACAGCAGCTACCATCCTACGTAAAAGACAGTGGCGATTTTCTATTATAATTGAGAGACTGTGACAAAATTCCACAAAATGCCCTCCTAGTCACTATAGATGTCACATCCCACTACACTAACATCCCCCACTCATTAGGACTGTCTGCTATCAAATACTACCTCAACCAGAGACCATCCAATAGTAAACCCAGCACAGCATTCCTGGTTGAACTTGCCAGACTAACTCTAAAAACAATAGATTTGGTTTCCAAGACAACTATTACTTTGAGATCAAAAGCAAAGTCATAATTACCCCCATGGCCCCATCCTACGCCAATCTTCTCATGGGAAAACTAGAAACCAATTTCCTCGTCACCAGACCACCCAAACCATTTTGTTAGATATGGTTCATCAACATCTTTATGATCTGGACCTCTACAAAAACCAATTTCACTCTATTTCTAGAAAACCTGAATACTTACAGCCCTCACAAATTCACCTTGTCATACTCAGAAACACATGCAATATTCAGAGATGTTGAGTTAAGCTTATAATGAATTACTTTATCATCTTTAACTGCAGACGTCATTAATTCCATTGGCAACCTTAATGATAAGCATCCCTTTGAGTTCAGCTACTAAGATTGCAGGGTACTGATGGTGTTCCTTTTGGCATAATTACTGGACAGTTATCTCAATAACAAATGGAATGTGGCCTTACCCGAATAACTGATTAGTACTGTATTACTTAGTTCTTTAATTGAACAACCGTCCTAGTAATGCTGATTATGTGAATCACACTAGAGTAAACGAAAACTTAACCAATCACATGCATCACTAAGCTCAAGTGCTTCCAATAGCCGAAGAAGGCTAAATGAAACACTTTTTAAACAAACCTTAATACATAGAAGCACACCATAAAAAATGCTACCTGTAATATTTTATACTGTTATTTTCACTTCAATATTCAACTTCTTGTGACAATAGATAAATCCAATAAAATGCATGGTCAAATACCCCTTAGTTATAACTTGCTGGAAAACGCGAACTGGGATATCGGAAGTATGGCATCTGACTTTTAAAGTCACACATGACTTGGGATCAAATTGCGAGAAGTTGCTTTAAGCAGTGTTGATACACATGTAGGCCTTAATTACTTCCTTTATTATTACAGAGTGTCTATCCAAACCATCCAACATAATTCTGTGACTTTTTCGGTGACCTATGGGGACACAAAAAAAGTTCTTGTGACCTATGTATTTATGCCCAATAGTCACTTATAACGTCATCATAGTTGCAAAATTTAACTATTTACAAGAACTATAAAAAATGATTACATAATTTTCTTAGTTTTTTAGCTCTCTCTAAATTTTGAGCAGTTCTTCCTTTTTTTCGTCTAGCAGTTTCTCTTTTTTTAACTCTAGCAACTTGATATTGTATGCTGCTTTCTTCAACAATAAGACAGCGATTTTATCAATAGACTCTCAGGAACGGTATTCGTGACCTAAGTTTGAACTCGTTGACGGCGTCGTTTTTGCATTAACTCGGCTCTTGTAGCATACATACAATATCTGGGCGTGCCATCGTTAAAAGGGCATAAGTACCGAACACAGTACAGCACAAAGGTTGAACTTGCAGAGAATTCCTAGAGAAGCATATGCTCGTTTCTCAAAGCTACAAATAAATGACCATAATTTAAACATGTGAAAATAAACTTCTAATTCCTACACTCCGCTCAACTGCCCACTTACAAAATCCATGACCCTTTGTAAAATTTTGTGACTTTTTCGTAACTTCTGTGAGCTCGTATAAATTCAGTGACTTTTTTTTGTGACTTCCGTGACAGGTAGACATCCATTATTATTATTAATATTATTATTATTATTATTATTATTATTATTATTATTATTATTATTATTACTGTGTTTATTTTCCTTTGTGCATTTTATTTAAATTGTTGTTTATCATTTAGTTCATTACCTTCAGATATTGTTGACAGAAACTTGGAAGGGTGATGTCTGGCCATTACCTGTATCAGTTTTAAATTACTCCAACTGATATTTAATTTTGTTTCCTTTATTGAGTTCACTTCATCTCTTTTACTTTTGTTTGAATAGCAGTATTTGCAGCAGTTTAAATAATTTTTGTAGCAATTATGTTTAAATTAAGGCTGGGAGTATTATTGACCAGTTTCAATGTAGCGGCCAGGTGCGTTTACCCAGTTCCTGAAAGAAAAAAATTTAGATTGTGACCTAATTTATTACGTTTACTTTTCACCGGAACACAAGTTTGTGTCTGCAAGTAGGTTGTGTGACAGAGACAGTGATATGTTATGCGCTGGGCATCGTGGGCAAATAAAAATACATGCCGTAATAAAATATACAATTATATAGTTGATTTAAAGTGGTGTTAGTTTTTGGAAAGCATTATTTATATTTACGATGTAATTAACTAAAGTAAATTTTTAATTTATTTATTATAATTTTGCTTAGTTTAATTGTGGGTAGCATTGAGTTGTTTTAGTGCATTGGATGGCCGCCAGGGGGACTGCACGGAGATAACTAGCTTAGCTTGACATGCTCCACCATTACTTGCATTGTTTGAGGATGGCGGACCTGTTTTGTGGTGTATTGGCTAGAGCGTGACTGACATGATTTGTGTTTTCCAAGGTTTTAGTGGATGCAACTTTGTGGCAACATGGGGGCGAACACACGTTCAACGAGATGCAAGTTTGGGTGCGCCCGTGGATTTGGGGACTAACCAAACTGAATAATATCTTATTTGTCTTTTCTAAATATTTTGTTTGCGGCCGACTATAGGCTATGTTTCAGTGTTCGTGACCTTGGTTTGATAAGTATCTAGCATACTGCAGACTTTAATAACACTTCTTTGTAAACTCAACTGGTTCTCTCCCGTGAGTGCGCCTGCAAAATTTTACTTCAGTATTATGAGTTGATGCAGGTTGCTTTGTCCAGGACGTGTTTTGTTTCTTCGTTTCTGAACTTTGTACTAAGGATAATGCAACTTTCCGCTCAAATTAGTTAAATTCATTTCGCCAAATTACAAACTTTCATTCTGTGGAAGCAAATTAAATTCCCAAAACCCTACCATTCTGTGTTGAAGAGTTTAGTTTTTCATTGAGGTGAGTGTCGTCCAGTTAAGAGGCACGTCACATTTATTGTGGTGCTGCGACCAGGATTGGATCACGTTACTTTTTTTCTTGGCGTTAAAACCCAGGAGTTGAAGGAATTACAGTACTTTGACTTGTAATGAACCATAATCCTAAAGGAACCCCAGTAATTCAGGGCTGCTTAATGGGAGAACAGTGATTCACTGCAGTAGCTAGAGATTTGCAACACATCTCTAGTGGCATAGGTAAAACAAGCATGCATGACAACCAAGTTTCTGATCATACTGGACTGGAAGTGTAAACGGTATATAATTAAGTGGTTCAACATCAGTCGTACGGACCACTAGGAGGAGTACTACCAGTCTGTGACCACTCTTGTCCGTCCAAATGGAATTTATTTTTTGTTTCAGTAGTAGTACTACTAGGGTGGCATGATGTAATAATGCAGCATTGTTAGACAGTGTGTAACAGGCCAGCCCAACAGAGCTGTGGCCCGTCACAGTCCTAGAACAGCTTTCATAATCTCTGATTTTGGCTGTAGTCTAGGGCAGCCGGATTATTGAAGTCATCATTAGTTTCTTGTCTAGCTATACTCAGCAGATATTCTGTATGTTAAGGGAAACTAATTCACATTCCTATTCATAAAGAAAAGTCTCGGAACTTCATCATGTTCTTGTACTTTTATTTTACTGACTGATACAAAGACAAGTTCATCCAGCGACTGCTGCGTTCCGAGGATTACAGTCCATGCAAAACCGATGCACACAGCAATATAGAAGAAGATATATGCAAGAACAGCATGTAGAGAAAATTCTCACTGCCTAAAACTTAAGAAGAGGGCTGCCTCAGCACCCAATATACAAATGGCACACATATGGGATGGAAAAATATTTTGTAGAAAAAGGAATCATCCAAAAAAGTTAAAAATATAATTTACAGACTGTTGAAGTCTGGATGCTACCAGCGCATGTAAAATTTGCCATTCCTGATTACACGCTACTTTGGGCCGCAGCACACGTCTACTCTCGTTCGCATCCCGATATTCTCTCAATTTTGGCAATGGCCAGCTCACACAACCCTGCAACTCGACTGCGCAGGCACCTCCCACCTAACCAATCACAGGCATCTACGCTGACAAAGTCTCCAGACCAACTTCCTCAGATTGCATACATGCAATCTACTCTGACACATACGGTAACAAATATGAAATTTCCACACCTCGATATATGTATATGTATATCTTAAATTTGATATCCTTGTTCAAAAAAAAAGTAAACAAAGCTATACTGTCCTGCCATCTGACCACACCACAACAATATCAATAATACCCTAACTGAAACTTGAAAATTTACAATCAAAAAATTGTTCTACGAAACTTGTTTCCCCAATCACTTGATCCTTTGGCAATGAAATACACACAAAAAATACAAACACAGTAATAGTCAACATTTATTTGCATAATGTAAATAAAAAATATTAAATTTAAGATACTAACTTAAATTTCAGCTATTTCACTGCTGCATTAAAACAGCAGAGGCTGCCGCATAATGGCAGCACCATATAGCACCATCTTGAGTGAATGTGACAGGAAAAATAACGTAGATAAACAAAGGAAAGAAAGTATCATTTATTTCTTCAGAACTTAAACCTGTAAAAATATATTTTGTTCATTCCGATAAAAACTGAGGCTCTGACCTGCTAAATGCTCTTTTCCGATATCCCTTCATACAAACGGTGACAAATGATCTTATTAGAGGGAACAGGCAGCATCAAGCCAAACAAGATTGAACAATAACCAGTATGTGATATCCTTACATGTACTGAGCCAAATGTACACCACACTGAAGAAATCAACATGACCTCACTCAAAAGGACTGCGTAATCCATTGAACCTACTTTGTTCTAGGGATTGGGGCTTGCATTTGTTCCCCATGAATGAGTAATTCCTATTAAGTGTGTTCAAGTGCGATAAAATCATAATTTTATGTTTTTATGAAATATCATTAGTTTTGTAAACGATACTTGAAAGTGAACTTTGCTCTTACAAAAAAAATTTTAGCTCTCATAGTTTACTTATAACGGTGCATAAAAGTCTAAATTTGCTTGTTACGCTGCCATAAATAGTGAAAACCACTCAACCTACTTAAATTAAATGAATTACTGTGAATTTACATCCCAGGAGCTATGCAACAAAATATAAAAAAACCTACAATACCATAATTTGAATTTTTTAAAAAATCACAAAAGTACATAAAAAATTAACAAAATTAAACATTTTTTAAATATAAAAATAGTTCGTGGGATGTTTCTTAATGTTTTATTACCTAATCTGTGGCATGTTATTTCACTGTGAATTATTTCACTTACATAAACTAACTGGTTTTCACTATTTGCATGGCAGCAGAACATGCAAATTGTGACATTGACACACCTTTATGAGAGAACGATGCGAGATAAAATTGTTTCGTAAGAGGAAATGACACTCAGAAGTATCTTCTACAAAACAAAAGCAATATTTCATATAAATATAAAATTATGATTTCATCGCACTTGAACATCCGTAAGCATGAGTCATAAACTCACACTGATTATGTGCCTGCCATCCTGATTTCGGTTTTCCATGGTTTCCCGGAGATCGTTCTCAGGCAAATGCTGGGATGGTTCCACCTCTTGTCATTGTACTAAGTTGTGTGTCACCGTCTGTAATGACGTCTATGTCGACGAGACGTAAAGCCCACTTACCTTACCTTTGTATGCACAGCCCATGGCTATTACTAATTGAAAAAGAAAGCAGAAAAAGGCTTCAAATCCCCTTTCTACCTACACAAATATGCATACAGCAGCAGTGTTAGTATGAGTACGGCATATAGCAGGTGTTCCAGGATATCAATCAGGTCGAGGTCGAGTGCTTGTTGCAAAAGGAACGAGGCCACTGTACGTTGATGGCTACTACCATCAGTATTTTTCCAATAACGAAGGGGCATGTTTACAAAAGTACGTGGGGCCAGAAGGGAAGGTATTCAAGGTGATAGTAGACACACACAAGCCTAACGTACGTATGGCTGCAACCCTTTTGTAAATGGAGCATATTGCCGCAGAGCTAAAAAGTGCAGCAATAACTTATATATGTTTGCTTACAAACGCTCTTGCTACAGGTTATGTGCCTCATAGGAGACAGCACAAAGAGGATGCAGGCCCTACATATTCAATGCAAAAACTAGTTTTTTAACTTAATCTGCTTTGTGTAAAAAAATTTGTTTTTGTCTCTAGCAAGTGTCAAATCAGCACTTTAGAGATACAACTGTAGTAGGGGAGTGATAATATTTCAATATTACATTAATATATTTTTTTGTTTTTCTAGAAAACTACACTAAAAAATATTTTGCATCTACTTAAAATTGAACTGCTCTCAGCATTTACGCTATATATTTGGCTTCAAAGTAATGCATGACGTATAGTTTTATTCAGGACACACACAGCTGCCGTTTCAAATAAATAAATACTTTACTAAGCCTTATTCCAACTTCCTGGAACAGAAGGTACTGCAAATACAGTTTTCATTCATGGAAAATTCAGACATAAACAGATTAGATCACATTCCATCTACAAGTAACATGAAGATTACATTGTCTTACCATTATTTCCTCACTTCACAGCTCTCTGAGAATACAACATAAAAGAAATTTTACCTATATATTTATTCTTGGCATTACAACATAATTTGAGTTTTTAATAAGTAGATGCACACGAATCTCCAGTAACAAAACATTCTTCAAAATGTATATGACACAGAAGAATGTGTAAAAATATTCAACCTTTGGTGACATTCATTGGTTTTATAGAACATAAAACCTAACATTTATAGAAAAATGTTTTGAATCTCAGCAGTGTTCTTTCAGCCATATGTGTTGAGCAAGAACATAGAACATAAATAAGCCTTACATTTATTTTGTAGGAACCGTCTTTTTGGAGTTGTATATTGTGCGCATCACAGACAATTTTGACAATCACTTTGTGCCGATCTTGAGCTAATTTTGTCCTGTAAAAGAAAGAAACCACGAACCATTAACTACCTCCAGCTTGAGCAACAACAAAATCTGTAAATTGTGTAAATTATAATAACCATTATTTTAATATTATTTAAAAGACTCAATAAAAGATACTGACATTAAGTAACAAAATAATGTACATAGTACGTAGACTATGTCCACTTGTTACACACAAAACTATTTAATTAATTTGTACATTTTATGACAAAATTTTATTTAAAGTGAAGAAAGAAAATGTTGAGTCAATGTTACAACAACAAATTTTATCAACAATAAGCAACATATCTTACAGTTTTCGGCACAACTAAAATTTTACAAGGTTAATACAGAACCTACAGTCAATAGAGGTGTTCTGTTTTGCCACGAACAGTGATACCCATAAGGTATGTCATGTATCCTGCTTTTACTTTTATAGACCTACATACCTAAACTTCTAGTGAATTTGGCTCCACTATTTTCTTACATTTATGTTAGTAACCAGTAGTAATGGAGAGTGGAGGAGGACAAGGGGACACTAACCCTCCCCTTTAACAGAAGAAATCAAAAGGCACATGTGATAAATTTTATTATCAAATGTGAGCACCAGAATATTGTGTAGTGAACAATGCCCGTATCTCATATGGACAAACATTTTTCTTGCTGTTGTATGCGTTTCCTGCTTCACGTACAGGCATCGTTCTCTTGCAACATACTTGGGAGTATGTAGTTCCTGTTACTGTGAGATAGTAGCAGGATTACTCAAAGGACCATGTAACAAATATAAAGTGAATGTTTTGTGTGACATGCGTATTCTAGATTCAACACCATATTATTTCCACAGCGCACACAATTTTTAATCAGGTAAACTAATAATATTATTGATAGCTCAATGCAAGTTTCTTTACTAACAGCGCCATTAAATAGCAGTATTGTGCTGATTATTTTTCCTACTTTTTGCTTGTTTATTGCAGCATCGGCACATATTAGTACTATGTTGTCTTTGTGTATTACTTTACAGTTTATAATCTCAACAGCTCATTCCACACTACTCTGCTGATTTATATTTTTAGAGTGATGAAGTAATTTGAATAGTTATGAGGGTAGCATCTAGAAAGAGGGAAAGGCCACTTACTGAAAAAGAAATCTACGAGTTTTTAGAGGAATTGAGTTCTGGATCCAAAATAACTGATAATGATTATCCAAATTACGAACCGAAAGAAAATTAAATTAGGTAAATATTGGACTTTACGTACAGTAGACTCCAGATAATCCGCACAAAATATTTCACTTTAAATAGTTTTAAAAAAAATTAAAAATGGTTATTTATAAATACACTGTGATTACTTCATGCACAATGTTCACTAACTTGTTACGCCCACAACCGTAATTTGAAAGGCTTAAAGTTTAAAGTATTTTTCCAGCAGGCGAAACAATTAGATCTGCACATGAATGGATTAACAACAAATGTCCCGCGCGTCGCGCAGGAATGGGTTAACGATATTTTTCTTTTATAGATGAGATATCAGTCATTTTTTTTGTGTTTTTAGATTATTAGTGCATACCCCGTAATTATTAATGCTAATAATCTAGAGTCTACTGTATTAATTGGCTGCCTTTATTGCAGGAATGAATTTGAACTTTTTTTCATTCTACTGAGGATGTACGATAGGGTAAAAGTGGATTATCCGAGGCATCTGCCACTCCTATTAGTGCAGATAATCGGGAGTTGACTGTATTTCATTATAATGTTTACTGCATACACAAATATTATAAACACTACCGCACTTAACATATTTTGTTATGCATAATACTACAGTACAGTCTGTCTCATGAAAGAATTCCATATTTTGACATTTCTCTTCTGAGAAATTTGCCTGGCTGTTTCATTGTTTGGAGCTTTAAACTTACCTGGCTTCCTGGAAAAGCACTGTCTCCACAATCCTGTTTACAGACACACTTCCCAGAAGTTAACTGTCAAAATGTGGAATTCTTTCATGAGATAGAATACAGTTATAATATGTGTGTGTTTGTTTGTGTAATATATTTTTGTACTTGAATTTGTATTTAAATATTTGTCCTTTTTTCCAGAAGGTGAAATTGGTGATGAAATGCAAAACTATACAGCTGATACAGGACACAGTTCGGGTAAGTTAAATGAAGTTTGTATTGAAATGTTATTTGTAGTGAAATTTGGATGAACCTAATTTATGAAATTCCCTACATAAATGAGACACTGACAAAACTCGGCACAGGTATCATACCACACAGTACATTGTTTTGCAATTTACATTTCTGCCAACATGATAAAGCCAAATTATAAATGTCAGAATAAAACACCATTTGTGTATGTCGAAGAAACAACCACCTTATTTTGTTGTAAAAATATATTTTTTCAAAATTTTATGTTTCTCCTCATGCATAATTTTCTCATGTCACATCCTTAATGCTGTTATGTTTATTCACAGAGAAAAAAAAAGTTCATTTATATATTCAGAAGTATAACTGGAAAATTTCAACATTTCTGCACTTTTGCAAAACTTAGCAGAAACATAAGTGCCATCAAGGCACAGGCCTTGCAAAATTTTAGCAATCTAATTTTGAACTCCAGCTAAGGCACTAAGGATTTTCGCAGCGACAGAAGTTGCCAATGTACATACATTTTTCTCAGGGGATTCTCTTTTCCTGCCGTCCTTGGATTCTGCCAGCAATCCATACTATTTTATCTCACCTTATTGACTCACCTTGTTTTATAAAATCCAGGGATGTCCAGCAAAGTGGTATTATAATTTTTAGTACTGTTACAAGCTTGCGGGCTAGGTACGTTTTGGGATGGAGGTCTTTTATAAAATAAAGAAAATAAAGCTAATCTAGTTTATTTACAACTGTATATACAAAAGAAATCTATGTCTATAAAGATTTATCACAATAAATGGCAAACAGAAGAAACAACTACTACTTACATAAAGGATAAAAAATACATCTACACAAGTTCTCT